>JACEIK010007297.1:5641-77538 GCA_018107945.1 Datura stramonium
CATGTTTATGATTATCATGATTTAACTAGCCCATGAATCTCATGCATATTATACTATGAGCACTATATATGTTTTGGGAGTAGTATTTAACACCGAGTAGCTTTGGCGCCTAGGTACTTCCCCGAATCAAAGAACTACGTGCCACCATAGGACATGATGGGAACTCCCTTGTGACTGTCCCCTAGACCAAATTGCCCTTTTCATTGTGATATCATGCCTTTCATGGTTCTACCCTTGGCAAGGTACGAACGCCCTCCCGACTAGGGCTACAGGTCGGGCTCCATGTGTGCTCGTATGGGGTATGTCGGTTATGAGAATCTCCCATTGTTTGTCATGATTTATGCATGTTTATGATTATGTATATTGGCTCAAGTCATGTTCTACAAATCATTTCTCTTATTTTTATGATTACGAATGTTTGGAAACCTTAAGGCTTATGTTATATTACGTTATTTATGTTATGAGCATGTTGTCCTACTCTTATGATCATTTATGAGTTTTATATATTTTAAATGTCCATTTTACTTACCTTGCATACTCAATACATTCATCGTACTGACCGCATACCTTTTATGTTGTATCATCTCGTGAAACAAGTCCTGGTTCTCAAGCTCATCCCCACCCGTAGATAGATTAAGATTTCCTCTCAGCGTAGTTGGCAAGTCCTCATGTTCTGAGGGCTGCATGTTCATACTCTATGTTGTTTCTTGTAGTTTATGGATGTTGGATTAGTTGGGGTGTTGTCCCATCAATACGTCTTTTATGTTTAGAGGCTTATCAGACTACAAGTTATATTCCGCCATATTGTAAAAGTCTTGTACTGATTTTCCCTTATGCTATGTTATGATTATGTTCTTTATGTTAATTCTTCCGCTCATGTGATTGAATTAAATGTATGCTCATGCCATGGGTCGACTAAGGGTCTCTTGGGGCTCCTTGTCCCGTGTCTAAGATCCGGGTGTACGTATGGGTCGTGACACTGACTTGGCATATTTCATGGTTGTAAGTATACAGATAGTCGGTATGAACCCTATCATCTCCATTTATAATTGCAATTGAGATATATTTTTATTTTACCTTGGTATAATATACCAACTAGAAATATCCTTATTTTACACCGGTATGGTACACCGGCTGGAGATATTTTTATTTTACCTCGGTGTGGTAAATCGACTAGAGATATTTTTATTTTACCCCGGTTTGGTACACCAACTAGAGATATTTTTATTTTACCCCAGTGTGGTACACCAGCTGGATGAATTTTATATATGGATTTATGGTTGGCTGGTCGCTGGCATTACAGTTATAGTTTTTTTCTTATGCATTTCTTAATTGCATTTTCATCTTATTATAGAGTTATTATCAGGTTTAGGTTTCCTGGATTCAAGGTTGTTACTATTTCTTATTCCTGGTTCAGTTATCTTGAGATCACTTATCTTATAGTGAGTTGTTATCAATTACAGGTTGCAGAGTTCCAGTTATATCTATCCTTTATATGTTTATGTGTTGAGTCAGCTATTACAGGATTGTTATCTCATGTTTACCATTTTAGCCTTACATACCAGTACATTTCATTCTTACTGACGTCCCTTCACTTGGGTATCTTCGTTTGTGCCGCAGGTGCAGGTAGAGGTCGGGATTGCCAATTGCAGTAGCAGTTCGTGAGATCAACGGATGTGTTAGTATTCTCCTTTCTTCCTGGAGCTAGGGATTAATTATATATGCTTGAGTTTTTAGATGCAGTTATGGGTAGGTCATAGCCCTGTTCCAACCATCAACGAGTTTACTCTTTAGAGGCTTTGTGCACTTAGAGTGTATAGTGTTATTTGGTTTGTGGCCTCGTTGGCTTATTGTTTCTTGGTTTAGCATACTCATTTCCTTGGTTGCATTTCAGTTGTTTTCCCTATATTATTAAGACCTTATGGGTCCATTTTATACTCCAGTTGATTGTGATAGGTGGCTTGGATGGCCTAAGTGGTACAGTTACAGATGTCATATAGCCGGCTTCTCGATCAATCATTAATCGAGTGCCAGTTGCGCCCTACCCCAGTTTTGGGGCATGACAGACCTTGTATCACAGTGAAGTCGTATCCTAGTGAGTCCACAAGCCATGTCAAGTAGAGTCTTGCTTATAGGTATGTTGTGCACCATACTTATAATCAGGAGGCTACAGGGAATTTAGGAGTTGTTTCACTTTGTTCATTAATAGATCGTGCTATAGAGAAAAGATGTAAGGGGTATTTGAAATCTAAATCGTGCTTATGTTTTAGAATTCACCTAGAGTAAGGCAGATGACTATGAGATTTATCGGCACTGATTCTTTAAAGGGTCCCAATCTCCCTCTTGTTGATCCGAGAAATAGATTATATGCTCAAAATGATTTTTGTTTTACTCCCCATGTTACAGTTCCTCTAGTTCCATACAGAGCTACCGTGAGAAGGGATTCAGCCTCTCATGTTGTCCCAGTTTTAGTAGAGCCAAGAGGAGGTAGAGTTGTTGATCCACCAACACCTTCCTATATATCAAAGAGACGAGATTTTGAGAAAGCATCAATGTTAACCCGAGTAGTGAAGTTTAAAATCAATAGTTGGAATTAATGGTAGGGTCTAGGAGAAATACTTTTGAGAGCTCTAGTGCCTGGGAGTTTTGAGCCTAGATCCCCTAGCATTCACGAATTAGTAATTACCACGGGAACTTCCACGGGTTCGAGCTAATCAGTTTTTGTACCTAGAGCAGGGTAGTATGAGTATTCGTGAATATAGTCTCAGGTTTAATTATTTGGCCCGATATGCTTCAAATAGGGTGTGGAATACGAGGGATAGAGTATATAACTTGTATTAGGTTTGGGACCCCATCTGGTTTGAGAGTGTTTGGGAATTTCTACCCAGACAGATATGACTTTTGCTCAGATAC
This sequence comes from Datura stramonium, assembly GCA_018107945.1. Taxonomy (NCBI): domain Eukaryota; kingdom Viridiplantae; phylum Streptophyta; class Magnoliopsida; order Solanales; family Solanaceae; genus Datura; species Datura stramonium. Next base: position 8,555 of record JACEIK010007297.1, read on the forward strand.
AAGCATTTGCTCAGAAGATAGAGGAATCTAATTCACCATCTCCAAGTACCGATAAAGAAGTAGAATAATGTGGGGAGACCAGGTCAACAGGGTTATTTAAGGCCCCATGTAGTGTTTCAAGGCCACGGGTGGCCAGACATTCAGTTTCTCCTTGAGATTTAGTTCCTTCTTTGTCCATAGATCATGCTTTAGTTTCTGTTATTAGGACCATCAATATCGGGTCGTGGTGAAAACAAGGGTAGAAGCGCATCTTCAGATTTAACATTGATCTTGTATCTTAAGTAGTGAATGGAAAGTGGTATTGGAGTTAATCATCTCCATGGTAGTGTAGAAATTTGCTTGTGGTTAGAATGGTTCATCGATTATTTAATGAACTAGAAGCCCCAAAACCTATCAAATTAAATATCTTTGAGTCTAGTTTTTAGAACATCAAATGGCTAATCAATCGGATTTTAGTGTAAAAAGTTATAGGAGTTTTACAGTGGCACTATCAGGCAGTGACATGGCCACCGCCCTAAAAACTGCCATTACCCAAACACCTTTACATTCTATGTTTTGCATTGTGAGATCATTTTCAACTTTTTCAGATTTGAGTTTCTTTCTTACCCTCTGAAATTCTCTCTCTTTTCCAGTAGTAAAGCCTAACAAACCAAGAGGAAATCCCTCAAGAAAACCCCATCAAAACTCAAGCAAAAGTTGATGGAAGTGAAGGCAACGTTGTGGTGAAGTTGCTATTGCCTTGTAGCTTCGTTTTTGCAATGTTGTTGCTGCGTGTTTGGGACAATTTTTAGGTAAAGTTATATTCCATCGTACTAGGAATTTTTCATAAGAAACATTAAGTAACTTCCCTCTTTTGACATCTCTAATAAGTCTATGGAATTTTTGAAGGAAAACTAGAAGAAAGTTATGGTTTATATGTTGACTTGTTGTAGTTGTTGTGCTGTTATGTTGCTGCATTTTGGGCAGCAAGATTTCTGCATTATTAGGAAGTTATTTGGAGGAAAATACTCCTATTATATACAAGGATATTCTCATGCAAAGATTAAGTGTTTCTAATTGCTAAACTTGCCTAAAAATCCTAGCTAAAGCTAGAAGTTGGAGGTTATGTTGGGCTACCGTTGTTGGTATGTTGTTGTTCAAGTTCTGCTTGTTTTTGAAGGTTGTAATAGTTGTGTTTCGATAAGAATATACTATACAATTGTGGGTGTTTTTCATGAGATAAGTGAGGTAATTTCCAACCTCTATTTTCCCTCAAAGTTGCAGAAACAAGTTGAAATAAGAAATGCTAAGTGTTACCATATTTGTTTGTGTTGTGCTGCCTATTGATGTAACATTTTGGCTGGGTAAATTGGCTTGAAACAGCCTTTCACTTGGTGATACACTCAAGTAATTTAAGGGGGAATTTCTTATTGTTAAAGAAAGAAATGACATAAGAAAGCTCACCGAAAAAAGATATGTAAAGTGCTCTTTGTCTCTTAATTTTCAAGCATGAATTCATGCCGAGGATGAATCCGACATTCCCCTATACTTGAGCTTTGGTAGTAGCATATTATGGTTCTTCCCAATTATTATATTTACTTTATTAATTTGTGTAATTTCTAAAGAGATTTAACACATGAATGTAAAGTGAAGAGGGCAATGGCCTTCAATTATGGTCATAGTTGTTGCAATACCTCAAAAGTGCCCTAGACTAGACCCGGGATTTAAAAATGGAAAGTGGCAGAAGTCTGGAAAATGCGTCTCAGAACAACTCGTGGTATGAGCCATTGGAGGTTCCAACGACCCGTTTGGACACTCAAGGTCAGGTTCTGCAGAAATAGGCTCAGAGATAACGAGTCCATGGTACGACTCATAGGAAGATGCAACGGGTCGTAGGTCGTGGTCGTTAGTTGTCCCTACGGAACTAGATATGAATTGTACGAGTCATAGAACAACTCGTTGTGAGTAACAACGAGTCGTGGTAAGTGCTCGTGGGAAGGAGCAGGAAAATTTCCAGTCAAGGTGACAGATAGAACTCATGACTCATATTGCGACTCATGGGAAGTCCAGATGCAGGTCATCTGGGAAAGTAACGGGGGGATGAAACGGATTATTTTTTTTATGTACAACCCATCCTTTCAAGTTGTGGTATTATAATTTGAGAGGTTATGAAATAATAGGGGATATAACGGACGAATACCACAAGTCGTGGTATCAAGGTTCGACCCATGGGATCTGGTCACTGGCAGTGCAGAATTCTCAGGTTTTTCATTAAGGGTAATTTCACAATTCCTATGTCCTAGGGTCCTAAACTACGTCGTTTTAGGCTTGAAATGAAGTGTTTTATGAAGGGTAAATATATATATAGGCTCATTCACATTTATGCATGCAATATTGAGGCCTTAGAAGGTGATCAAGCTTAGGTTATCTGCAAGTTTTTCTTCTAATCTTCATTGGGCAATCAGAAAAGTTGTAGAATCAGATCATATCAGGTATGTAGGGTTATGAATGGGTGAATTCGTTCACACCCATGCCCAATAAATCTCTAAATCATGAAAATTCATATGTTGATCCTATGGGGTTTTAACCCAATGCATGAAATTCCTAATTTTCTACATGGGTATGATCTAAATATGTTTTGACTATTGAATTATGATTCATGAGCAAGTTTTACATTGTTTTAAAATACAATCATGTTTTCAAGCTTTATAAATTAAAATGCCCAATTAAGAGAAGTTCATGAAAGTTGACATTTATGATGAATGTTCATGTATGATGAGATATTATTGATGAAAAGCATGTTTTCAAGTTACCCGTGTTTATGATTATGTTTTCAAGTGAATTAAGTATTTTCTAGCATGGTTAAATTATTGGGCAATGCCCATATGTTCAAGTATGATTTATGATTTCACGATTAAGCTTACCGCATGGTTTTGGAGTTAAGACTCCCCTTTATGTTCATCTTGTGGTATGGTTTGAGCAAACGTTCCGCATATATGATTTCAGATTGATATGTATTTGATTATTAAGCTTCGTTGAAAAATGATGGAGAGCATATACATGTTTTTGAGAGTAATGTGTAGCACCAAGTAGGCTAAGGGTCGATCAACCCTATGCCTCAGAAAAACGCGCCAACGTAGGTTTATGCATATCATATATATACTTTGGGACCTCCCTTGTGAGTTATCCCATGCCCTGAATGACCTCTAGCTTGATATTGATATCATGGTATCGTCCTTAGCCATGGCATGTCGGTTATTATGGTATCGTCCTTAGCCCTGGCATATCGAGCTTGACTGTGATAGTTGGGACCACATAAGATCTATCGTTGTATGTCGGTTATATGACGAGTTTCCCATTATTCCTCATGATTTCAGTTATGCATATTTATCATTCATGATATATACATATATTTTCTAAAGAAGGTTTGACCTAATGTTCAGTTTTACTTGTGATTATCATATTTCAGCTTTGGGTCATTTGATTCAGTTATGATGTTAGGTTATGTTCAGATAATGATTTTAGAAAATAACATGCAAGCCCTACTCTCAGACTCTTGGTTTGATCATGTTTTATATTATGCATATTTTAAATCATTTAACTTATTTGAGAGGTTACTTACCTTGCATACTTGGTACATTTCACGTACTGACCGCTTACTCTATGTTGTCTCATTTTGTGATGCAGGCTCCGATCTTCAGACTTAGCCCCGTCACTGGACAGCTTCCAGAGTTAGCATCAAACCATGTTGGTAAGTCCTCATCTGTCAAGAGCCCCTATTTTATTCAGTTATGTTTGTGTATTCGCAGTTTCTGACTTAGAGAGTTAGTTGGAGTTTTGACCCATCAACTTATCAGACTTGGAGGCTTTTCAGACAATATGTTATATTCAACTTTAGAATCGTGTGTATTTTTGGATTGTATATTATGCTTATACTTCCGCTATGTTATTATGTTAAGTCTTCCGCTATATTTGATTTAGTTAGATGTATGTTCATGCCATAGGTCGACTTGGAGTCTCTTTGGGCTCCTTGTCCCGTGTCTCAATCCGGGCCTATGTTTAGGTTGTGACAAACTTGGTATCAGAGCAATAGGTTTTGAAGTGTCCTAGGGTGTTTGGAGGCCGCATTAAGTAGTCTTTTTCATGGGTGTGAAGCGCGCTACACTTATGACGAAGGGGCTATGAGACGTTTAGGAAATGTTCCCTTCTTTCATGATCTATGTCGTGTGGTTAAATGTCTCTCTATCCTTCTAACTCATGCTCTTCGTGATTGCAAACTCATGCCTTCTCGCAGAGTTAATGGCAAAAGGAATAGAAATGGAAATGGCGATGAGGATGCAATGGGATGGCCACCAACAAGCCCCACTAATCCAGGAGCACCATGCACCAGAGCCGGTTGCCGATGCTGAATTCCGAGCAGCAATTTAGATGCTAACGCAGGCCTTGACTACCCAGTCAACCAGCAGGCAGTGGTGCATGTCCCGCAGAATGGGAATGCGGCGGCAGTACAAGTCAGAGATTTCTTAAGGATGAACCCGCCTGAGTTTCTTGGGTCCAAGGTGGACGAGAATCCACATGAGTTTATCGACGAGATTGTGAAGATTACCCAGGTCATGGGAGTTAGTGGAGTAGAGTGTTGATTTGGTCTCATATCAGTTGAAAAGGGTCACACACATTTGGCTTAGACAGTTGAAGGATAGTAGGCAGCCAAAGTAGGCCCTATCAGTTGGGAGGTGTTTGACGTTGCTTTTCTACATTGATTTTTCCCTCGTGAGATGAGGGAGTTGAAGGCAACCAAGTTCGTGAACCTAAAGAAGGGGAAGATCATGGTGAAGGAATATGCCCTAGAATTCACTCGTCTGTCAAAGTATGTCCCAGAGTTCGTGGTTGATCAGAGGGCGCGAGTGAGCAGTTTGTTCATGGGGTGGCGGACTATCTAGACAATGATTGCAGGACCGCTATGCTACATAAGGATATGGATTTCCCTTGGATAGTCTTATACACCCAACAGATGGAGGAGGCACACATGAAGGAGAGAGAAGCAAAGAGGGTCAGGACAAACAGCTATAGATTCTCTTAGCCGATGCCAGGTGGTTGGCACTCACAGCAGACCCACCAGAGATCTTCAGCCCCAACATTGTCACGACCTGAGTTTACACCTTAGTCATAACGCTGGAAAAGGAACCCCAAAAGGCTCGAATTCGAACCATGGCATAATCATAGCATATCACTTAACAATAGAAACAACTATCAGCATAAATGAGCGGAAGCTAACCATAAGAGTCCAAATACAGAACCATACAAACAATTGTAACAACACTTTGATACAATGCTAAATCTATGTAGACAAGTCTGAAAGCCTTCTACTAAACTGATGAGTTGCTGGGACAAGCCCCCAACTAACTCCTAAACTCTGAAAACTGATACATAAAGAAATTATAGACACAAATCACGTCCTCGGGAGATGAGGACTCACCACTAGTAGCTGAGAGGGAATGGAGTGTATCTAACCACAAGGCTGAGTCTGGGGACCTAAATGTATATCATGAAGTGATATAGCACAAAAAGACGTGAAGTCAGTACTTGGAATGTACTGAGCACACGGGAAAAACGTAAACAACTAAATATACAAGTATATGATAAGGAGATAACAAAGTACATTAACATAACTGGTTTAACATGCAACAATCCTCTTATGAGTCATATACATAATATACACATGAAACTATCTTATGGATCTCATATTCTGAAACATCATCGAACTCATACATAAAGGTCAAGTTCTAAATGTTTAATAAGAGTTGAATTTGAAACTAGCATCACACACTGTACTAGAACACTGCTGGTAACTGAGTCTGATTCTCATTATATTAATTCGGTTAAAATCTGAAATCTGAATAATACGGAAGAGAATCATGTTGATAACATAACTAAGGGAGTCATTCTCTACTATGGAGAGTCCCAGCTAAACTAAGGGAGTCATTCTCTACTAGGGAGAAACTCAACTGAACTAGGGAGTCACTCTCTGCTAAGGAGGATCCCGACTGAACAAGGGAGTCACTCTCTACTATGGAGGATCCCGACTGAACCAAGGGAAAAATTCTCAGCTATGGAGAGTCCCTGGCTGACTACAACATAAGGATATTGATTTGACATTATATATCTAGTCTATGCTACTACAACTAGTCAGAAACATGAACATACACTGATTTCATCATACAACATTCATTTCGAAAGGATTAGGGCTACTTTCTACTATCAATTAGCCCAACATTCTGAATTATCATTATCATGCTTTATCATCATAATTCATATCGTCATGGAGCCACATCAGTATTTCTTTAACGTCTTACATTATTGAGAATCTATAGTTTTACATCATGCATTATACTTCCACAACATTTAAATTCCCGATTCATATCATTTAACATGTATCATGGAGTCATTCATGGTCCAAAGGTCCAATTCATACATTAACATGCATACATTGATTCATATATTCTAGATTTACAGAAAAGTCATATACTTAACTCATAACTTAAACATTTACAACGAGATCATGGGAGAAGCATACATCTTCATTTCATAAGACCCATTTCGAGATTTACTCCAATTCATGAGAAGGAGGCATTAATTAGGCCATTATCATAGATTTACCTTAAACCCAACCAGCTCCATTGAAAACATAATGAAAACACATATTCTATTTTCAATTGATCAAGCCCATAAACCCTAATTTCATCTTAACATATTTATCAAATGACATATTTGAGTTCTTAAGGGACATCATACAATCTTCACATATTTTAAACCATGGATACGAGGTATTGCTATAATGGAGTGAATAATGATAAGGTCCCATTCAAAGTTCAAGCCATTTCATGAATTACATTCTATAATATTGTATTTTCCATCATCTAACACATAATTCAAGGTAACCCAATTATTCTATAATCATAATTAACACATAATCATAGTAGATCTCAGAATTTAAAGAAAATATAGAGGAAATCACCCATCACACAAAATCCTAGGTCATTCTTTACTATGAATAGTTGAAATATTTGGGGCACAAGGATGGAAGAATATCCTTGTTGAAAATACGACATACCTTCTTCGACGAATTTCCCACTTGAACTTGACCTTGAAGTCTTTGAAGAATCCCTGAACCTTGAGAGAGAGGAGAAAAAGGGTTTGGGAGTTATTTGATGAAGAATTAGGGTTTAGGCTAGTTACCCCATTAAAAACGTCCCATACCATGCTCAAAATGACGAAGTTTAGGAGTTAGAAGCATAAGATTTTACAAAAACACCCCCGAAAAAAACCCAGGGAAAAACATCTTGTCAGACCCCACGAGGCACTCCATGATTCATGGGGTAGGCAACGACTCGTGGGGACCAAGTCTTGGAGTGCTGGTTAAGATCCCTTTTTCTGCTCTTCCCTCCCCACGGGTAACTTGATGAGTCTTCATGTCCACGATGACTCGTCCTTCCTTCTGTGGTCTCCACTGATTCAGAATCATACCAAAAATTCCAATCTTCACCTAACGGCCGATCTAATGAGTCGTGGGGTTACCTAATGACTCATTGGGTCATCCATGGACACTGCTCCAGATTACCCTCTTGACTGCTCCCCACGATTCTGACCAAGACTCGTGGGGTCACCTAATGAGTCGTCCCCCAACTCGTTCTCTGACAAAATTTTCACCTTCTGTCTGAATTTTTTCTTTAAGCCTAGAGTCTGATCTTAGAAACATTTGGGTTGTTACAATATCTCCCCTTTGGGAATATTATTCCTCAAATGTTGGCTAAACAACTGAAAGGATAGATACGAAACTGAAATTCCACATTCAATCAATCATAGCTAAAACCAACGGAGCATCTGACTTCGGGCTGACCTTACACATCGAAACTAAATATCTGAATTGATCATGCATGTTATAGCATAAGAGATACCGAAGTTCATGAAACTAACATTGAACTAGATAGAACACTGAGAAGGATTTTTTCCCCTTTAGCCAGCACTGAACTGACTCAGACTGAGCCTTCGCTCCCAAATCACTTTCTATTACAAGGTTAGAATTCATAATATCTCGTATAGTTTCAATTAAAGGTCTCATGAGCACGAATCATTCATGACATCTAAAACTGAGAGCATACATAAGACAACTTGAGTCTGCTGTGCTACTAAGCATACTCTAGAGACTAAGTTCGAGCTGATCATACTAGGAAACATGAATTAACACACATAACTGATTCGTAACACAAAAATGAACATAATATATTCATAAAGTAAGATCGCCATCGCTGTCTGAAGCGGTTATCTAGAAATTCTGGGAGTCCGCACATTCGGATGGGCATAACTTAGATTCAACAAAACTATAAGATAAATTATCTAAACCTAAGGGGATTGACATATCATTAATGTTAGGGTTAGGACTCCCTTACTACCATATTCAACATCCGACTACTCTCACCTACTTACCATCTCCCCTTTAGCTTTAATCCATCATTCTAAGGCTCCTGAATATTTCTTATGGTCGGGGCTAATTCACTAACTCCTAGCTCCCCCTTTCACCTCTAACCATCACAGCCAGTCTTATAGTAAAATCTATTCATATCACACATCGACAACCTCTTCCCAACAACAAACACAAAGCTCCTTACTCATTACGGGGGTTCTAAGCTAGCAACATACAAAGAGTAATGAAAGATTCACAATATACCTGTGGCCACTACTGGTGATTTGCCCTTATCTTGGTGTGCTATTACGGCATAGGAGAGATTTTGATAACATCTGCCACCCAAGCTAGATGATGCACCCTACTGAAATGAACGCGCTATCAGCGCTACTGAATAGATGGCTGAGGATCTACTCTTGCCTGGCTTAGTCTCTTTGTAATCTCGGTTCTTATGTCCCGGCTGGATGCACAAAAACAAACATCCGATCTAGCCATACATTCTCCCAAGTGGTGCTTCCCACAGTTGATACACGTCGGATACGTAATCTCTCTTACTCTAGGTTTATACGGAGCATTGACTGTCGAAAATGCCGGGGCTGATGATTTCTACTGGTAATGTGAGCGGTGTCCCACACTCATCTTTAGCGAAGAAAACTCTGAATCTCCTACCCTAGCCCTCTTGGACTCTCTTTCCTTTTATTTCACCTACTCCGCCTCCATTTGTTGAGCGAATATCACCAAAAGTGGATAGTCTATATCTCGGTAAAACATGGCATTCCAGCACTCTTTAACCAAGGAGTCTGACACTCCATTCATGAACCTGCTCACCCTGGCCCTCTGGTCGGCTACCATCTTCGGGGCATACTTGGATAACCGAGTAAATTCCAACGCGTACTCCTGAACTGTCATGTCATTCTATTTTAGATTGATGAACTCTGCCACCTTAGCCTCCCTCAACTCTCTAATTTGAAAGTTTGGAGCAGGTGTTGTCTAGGGCATACGGGTCAGTGCTTGGCGGGTACAGGTGCTTTCTTCGAGTGTGGGAAGCCCAGACATATGCTCAGAGATTGCCTAGCAGCTAGATAGGGCCATGATAGGGGCTGAGGCCCAACTTCCATTTCAGTAGCTCCACCCGCACGCCCAGCCCAGAAGGGGGCATCTACTAGAACAAGTGGTGGTCAGCTCCAAAACCGATTCTATGCGTTAGAATCTTGCCAGGAGCAGGAGGTCTCCCCGGATGTAGTCAGTAATATGTTGCTAGTTTTCCATCTTGATGTATATTCTTTGTCAGATCCAGGGGCTACCTTGTCTTTTGTGAAACCTTATGTGGCTAGTAGTTTTGGAGTCAGTCCCAAAATATTGTTAGAACCCTTCTCAGTCTCTACAGCAGTGGGTGATTCAGTTGTAGCTAGACGGGTGTAGAGAGGATGCCCGGTCATAGTCCTTCAAAAAGTCACCTCAGCAAATCTTGTAGAGTTAGCCATGATCAATGGTTATTTTATCCTCAGCATGGATTGGCTATTTGCATGTTATGCCTCAGTTAATTGTATAATCTGGCAGTAGAGTTCAAATTTCTAGGTGAGCTAATCATTGCGTGAAAGGGTAGTTCAGTTGTGCGTATAGGTCGTTTCATTTCCTACCTTAAGGATAGAAAGATGATCTCCAAAGGTTGTGTATACCATCTAGTTAGGGTTAAGGATGCAATGTCCGAGACCCCGACTATCCATTCAGTCCCAGTAGTATGTGAGTATTCAAAAGTGTTTCTAGATGATCTACCCGATATCCCTCCCAAGTAGGAGATTGATTTTGGTTTTGACCTACTTCCCGATACGCAACCTATATCTATTCCTCCTTACAAAATGGCCCCAGCCGAGTTAAATAAGTTTAAAGACCTTCTAGATAAGGGGTTCATTAGATCGAGCAAATCCCCATGGGTGCACCAGTTCTTTTTATCTGAAAGAAAGATGGCTCTCTTCATATATGTATTTATTATCGGTAATTGAACAAGGTCACCATCAAGAAAAGGTACCCTCTACCCATAATTGATGATTTATTTGACTAGCTTCAGGGTGCCAAGTGCTCTTTGAAGATAGACCTTAGATTCGGATACAATCAGCTTAGGGTTCGGGAGAGTGACATCCCAAAGACAACCTTTAGGATGTGGAATGGTCATTATTAGTTTGTATTTATGTCTCTTGGACTAACGAATGCTCCTGCAGCTTTTATGGATTTGTTGAAAAGGGTGTTCAAGCCATACTTGGATATGTTTGTGATCGTGTTTATTGATGACATCCTGATATACTCTCGGAGCAAGGAGGATCATGCCGCCCATTTGAGGGTGATTCTACATACTCTCAAGGATTGCCAACTATATGCTAAATTCAGCAAGTGCGAGTTTTGGTTGAACACAGTGGCATTTTTTCAGCCATGTAGTATCAAGTGAGGGCATAAAGGTGGACTTTTTAGAAAATAGAAGCACTGAAAAACTAGCCTAGACCGGTGTATCCTTCAGACATCAGGAGTTTCTTAGGTTTAGCAGGGTACTATCGATGATTTTTAAGGGTTTTTCATCTATCACAGCGTCGTTGATCAAATTGACCCAAAAGAAAGTGAAGTTCCAATGGTCAATGGCTTGTGAGAGGAGCTCCCATGAGTTGAAGACTTGATGTACGTCAGCACTAGTGTTAACCCTACCCGAGGGTACCGATGGGTTTGTGGTGTATTGCGATGCTTCTAGAATTGGCCTTGGTTGTGTATTGATATAGCACACCAAGGTTATAGCATATGCTTCCAGATAGCTGAAAGTTCATGAGAAGAATTACCCGACCCATGATCTTGAATTGACGGCGGCGGTATTCACCTTGAAGATATGGAGTCATTATTTGTACGGGTTCCATGTAGATGTGTTTATGGACCACAAGAGTTTACAATATTTGCTTACCCAGAAGGATCTAAATCTACGACAAAGGAGGTGGTTGGAGCTACTTAAGGATTATGATATAAGTTTCCTTTACACCCAAGCAAGGCTAATGTGGTAACAGACACACTTAGTAGACTCTCTATGGAGAGTGTGTCCCATGTGGATGAGGGGAGGAAGGAGCTGGTGAAGGATGTGCATCGACTTGCAAGGTTGGGAGTTCATTTGGTTGACTCGACCGATGGCGGTGTTATAGTTCGAGTGGATCGAGAATCGTCCTTGGTGATGTAAAAGCTAGACAATATGAGACGCTATTTTGGTAAAGTTAAAGAAGTCGTTCAGCATCGGAAAGGTAGAGTTTTTCTCCAAAGGGAGATGAATTGACCTTCCAATATCAAGGTCGCTTGTGTACGAACATTGATGATTTGAAAGTGGATGTTTCTTAAGGCTCACGGTTAGATACTCGATACATCTAGGTGCCACCAAAGATGTACCATGAATTATGGGAAGTCTATTGGTGGAATGGCATGAAGAAATACATCGCAGAATTTGTAGCTAATTGCCCAAGCGTCGGCAAGTGAAGGTTGAGCCTTCGGGAGGCCGGGAGGTGTTCTTTAGGATATCAATATTCCTACTTGTAAGTAGGAAGAAATCAATATGGACTTCATCATAGGGTTTCCTCGCACGCGTCGGCAATATGACTCCATTTGGGTTGTTGTAGACAGGTTGACTAAAGCCGCTCACTTTCTACCGGTCTTTTACTAATTAAGCAGGAGGATTATTCCAAACTATACATACGAGAGCTAGTTCGGTTGCATGAAGTGCCCTTTTCCATCATATCGAGACAAGGTACTCAACTTACCTCTAAGTTTTGGAGGTCGTTTCCAAAAAGGACTTAGTACTGAGGTTAAGCGATATAACATTTCACCCACAAATGGATGGTCGAAATGGAGAAAGAAAATTCCAGACTCTCGAGGACATGCGAGAGCATGTGTGATTGACGTCAGGTAGTTGGGATTACCATTTGCCTCTTAATTAAGTTTGCATAAAATAATAGCTACCATTTTAGTATCCAGATGACTCCGTTTAAGGCTACGTATGGGTAGAGATGTAGATCGCCTATTGGTTGGGTTGAAATTCGGGGAAAGGCTGGAGTGATAGGACTAGGTCGGTCCATGAGACCATAGAAGTTGTTATATGGGATAGTTGAAAACAACTCAAAGTTGCAAAAGTCTACAGTGTGAGAAGGAGGGAGGTTGAGTTCGAAGTTGATGATTAGGTGTTTCAGGTGTCTCCCATGAAGGGAGTGATGATATTTGAAAGAAAGGAAAACTCAATTGTCATTATGTTGGTCCCTCTCCTAGGATTGTGAAGTGGGTTGGCAGGTGGCATGAATTGGATTTGGCCAATTGGCTTATGTGCATCCTGTTTTCATGTATTGCGCTTAAAGTGTTTAGGTGATCCAGCTCTGATTTTCTGGTGGAAAATGTCGATTATGAAAGACAACCTTAGTTACGAAGGTTGGTGGAAATCTTTGGATCGTTAGGTTCGAAGAGCTAAGGTACAAAGAAGTAGGCTTGATTAAAGTTTTATGGAGCAATCGGCATGTACGAAGCGGACATAATAGCTAGATACCACATTTTTCTCTACTAGCTTAGATCAAACTTGAGGTATCAGTTTTCCTAAAACTCTATTCGGTTTCTTGTTTAGTTCATGTGCCCAGTTTCTTTCATGTAAATGGATGGGTATATGATTAATGGTCGGTTCAGTCGTGTAGTTTAAATCGGCGATAGTCATTCCATCATTTTTCGGCGTATGACTAGTAATTGAGTATGATGATTGCATTTCTCTACTTTCTATATGTTTCCCACATTTAAGGACGAATGTTCTAGAGGGAATGTTAGCAGCTACCCGGAAGTGCCTAAGACTAGACCCCGAGATTTAAAAATGGAAAGTGGTAGAAGTTTGGAAAATGTGTCTGGAAACTGTGACTGTAGTACCAGTCGTTGAAAGTTCGAATGATGACTGGGACACTGTTGGTCGGAGTTCTACAGAAATAGGCTCATAGGTAGGTCCATGAATGCGACTCATAGGAAGATGCAATGGGTCATGGAGTCGTAGTCGTTGGTTGTCACCCGAGTTACCAAGGATGAATGGATGCAAGGTCATTGAATGACTCCTTTGTGGTAACAACTAGTCGTAGTAGCTGCTAGTGCGAAGGAGCAGGAAAATTTCCAGTCGAGGTGACGGATGGAACCCATGACTCGTTGGAAGTGGGTACCATTCGTGGGTGCGACTCACAGAAGTCCAGGATGCGAGCCATCGGGGAAAGTAACGGAGGATAAAGCAGTTATTATTTTTATGTAATGACCAGTCACAGCCAAAGTCATGGTATTAGAATATAAAGAGATTAAGAGATAATAGGGATGAATGAATGGATACCACGAGTCGTGGTATCAAGGTACGAACCGTGCGATGCGATCGTGGTCACTAGTGGTGCGGGAATTCTCGGAGTTTTTCACTGAGGTAATTTCATAATTCCTTAGTCTAGTGTCTAAACTAAGTCATTTGAGCTCAAAGTGAAGTGAATTATAAAGGGTAAATCTATTCTAGGCTCATTCACATTCATGCATGTGCAAGATTGAGGAGCTTTGAAGGTGATCAAGCTTAGGTTCTGTACAAGTTTTTCTTCTAATCTTCATTGTGTCAGAAAAGTGGTAGAGTTAGATCCTATACGGTTTATAGGGTTATAAATGGAGTTGAATTACCGTTCACACCGTACTGATCCTATGTAAATCATGAAAAGTGTATGTTGATCCTATGGGGTTTTAACCCAATTAGTAAAATTCTTAATTTTCTACATGGGTATGATCTAAATATGTTTTAAATTTTTAATATAACAATAAATCAAAAAAAATCTAGACACTATTGAATATAATCTTATATATATATATTCATGTTTTATAAATTAAATTGCCCAATTATGATAAGTTTATAAAAGTGGAGAATTTATGAGAATGTTCAAGTATGATGAGATATTATTGATGAAAAGAATGTTTCAAGTTACCCATGTTTATGATCACGTTTTCAATTGAATTAAGTATTTTCAAGAATGACTAAAGTATTGGGCAGTGCCCGCTATGTTCAAATATGATTTACAATTTAAGTGATTAAGCTTACCACATGGTTTTGAGTTAGGCTCCCCTTTATGTTCGACGTGGTATGGTTTCAGCAAAAGCTCCTCATATATGATTTCGGATTGATATGTATTTGATTATTAGCTTCATTAATAGATGATGGGTAAGCTTCGTTGAAAATCAATGGAGAGCATATGCATGTTTTGGGAGTAGTGTCTAGCATAAGTAGGCTTAGAATTCGATCAACCCTATGCCTCAAAACTACGCTTCAACATGGAAGTTTTATACATACCTTATATATATACTTTGGAACCTCCTTGTGAGCTTCCCTTATCCAGAATAGACCTCGAGTTTGATACTCGATATCATGGTATCGTCCTTATCACGTATGAGCTTTGGGCGACTCTACCCACATGAGAGTAGCCGGTTAGGACCACAAACTCTATCGTGGTATGTTTGTTATATGGTAGTCTCCTATTGGTCCTCATGATTTCAGTTATGCATATTCATCATTCATGATATATACATATATGTTACGAAGTAGAGTTTGACCCAATGTTCGGTTTTACTTGTGATTATCAGATTTCGGCTCTGGGTCATTGATTCGGTTCGATGTTATGTTGTTCAGATCATGATTTCAGAATATAGCATGCAAGCCTTATTCTCGAGTCTTGTTTTGATCATTTTTTATATTATACATGTTTTAAATGCTTTTACTTATTTATGCGGTTTTACTTACCTTGCATAGTGGTACATTCCATACTCTATGATGTATTGTTTTGTGGTACTTGCTCCGTCTTCGAGACTCGGTCCCGTCACTAGCCAGCTTCCAGAGTTAGCATCAACACCTATTGGTGAGTCTTCAATACATCCAGGGCCCTCTTTTATTCAATTATGTTTATTACATTTTAGGTTTTTGAATTAGAGTTAGTTGGGATTTTGAGCATTAGGTTGTATTCGGCTATAAACTTGTGTGTATTTTCGGATTGTATATAATGTTTAGACCTGCTTTATGTTATAATGTTAAGTATTTCACTTTATTTGATTGAGTTAGATGTATGTTCATGTCATGGGTCGATTTAGGTCTCTCGGGGCTCCTTGTGTCGTGTCTCAATGCAGGCCTATGTTCGGGTTGTGGCGATTGTAAGTGGCTTTGAAGTTCCCTCGGTATAGATGCGCCAGACTGGTCTTTTACATTATGTTATGTATTTGTGAGTGTCAAAGTTTTTCATGAAATGTCTGATTTGCTAAGGAAATTGGTAAACATGGCAAGATGATGACGTGCGGATGAATGTAATATTTGAAATTGGTTTTAACTCAATAAGGGCTAACGAGGGTAACAAAATGGAATTTCCTTACAATAGTTACCTACCCTCTTATGAATGTTTTGAGGTACCTGAGGCCATGAGAAGGTTCCCCGATCCCTCTCCCTTAGGCTAAGCAACTAGTGTGTTTCTTAATTAGCAGGGTACATTAAACTTGGAAAATAGAACAGAATGGGTAAACTATTGATATTTCTATGGAACCATCTTTTATGGAAGGTTATACATTATATCTTGATATTAAAATGTTATACGAAAATCATAATATCTATACGTTTATGCTTACATTAAAGTGCATGCTAAAGTGGAAAGGATTGCCTTTAGAAAGTCACTATATGTTTATTTGAGCTCTTGAGTTATCTAGAACTCCTGAGAATTTCTTAAGGCTTTTAATAGCCACGTCGCATGTTCTTTGAAAGTTGTAAATTGTAAAATTAACCTAGATGTAAAAGTTGAGGCGCTATTAGCAAAGGAGATATAAGAGTAAATGTTAGACCTTTTAAGATAATATGCCAGAGTTATATGCACTTTCTCGTAGTTGATTTCAAGAACCTTTGAATGACGTTAAAATATGAGCAAGACAAAGTTTAATAGATAAGGTTGGCAATTAGGTAAAAGGTAAGTGCGTATAAAATTCTTGGAATAGTGAACACGAGTAAATAATTAAGTAGAGAATGACGAATCCTGTTTTGAAAAGAATTTAAGATGATTACGAAAAGTAGAGGCTAAAGGTTGTTAACTTAGAGGATAAGTGTTACGATTGTTAATGAGTTAGGGAAATCACTAGCAAGATTTACCTTGTTCTAAAAGCGTTTATCAAAAGTTATAAATAAAGCTGTTTATGTTCGATTATGTTAAGCTAATGGAAGGCCAGTCAAGTGTTAACTTCTTAAGAAATATTAGAATCGAATATTTTGAGATAGTGACTCAAGTTAAATAGAAGTTCAACATCATACTTTTTAAACAATTATCTTTGATTATTGTTCTAAAAAGTTGGATTAATTGAAGTTTTAAAGGATTTTTTTTCTTTGAAGTTTCTAAACGCTTATAAAACCGCTATGCTTTTCTAAGCTCCTCATATATTGCAAGTTTCACACAGCGAGCCTTTTCTACGTTTTCTAAAGCATGACTATAATTCTTTATTTATCTTGAGTAGCCCCTGGACGAGTTGCTTAGCATTTTTATGTTAAAGAGCTACAAGTTTGAGATACGCGAATTATGTCTTCTTGTTCATAAGGTATGTAAAGATGTGATATGATGTGCAATGAATGAGATATGCTCACAATTCTTGATATTAAAGTATGAAAGTCAAATGAGTATAAGCACGAAATGAATGTTAAGATTGTTGTTATACCACGAGAATAAAAGATTAGTCGAGTGAATCGGGAGAAAAACTAGAAAAAGTTGCGGCGGTTGCGGGAATGAGTCATTGGATGACTCGTCGGGAGGCCTAACGAGTCGTCAAGTGACTCGTGGAAAAACCTAGATGATGATGGAATAGAGGCCCCCACCGGGCGTGTAACGACTCGTGGTCGAGACACCACGAGTCGTCATATCGATCATGGGGTGGTCTGAAATATAGTAAAGCTTATCCGGTGTACGGCGGATGGTACCTGGCAGTCGTCGTCGGTACTAACAACCCATTAGGAGGACCGTTACCAATCCAATTGAATTTTCATGAATGATGAGGCGATGTACTTGTGGGTGAACCAACGAATCGTGTGCCACACAGTAGCGACTCTTAGTCGTCGTTAGGACCTCTGGCAGTTATTTTTAGCAATTTTAGTAATGGATTTTCCGTAATTCCTAAGTTCTAAGAGGCTATACTCGTCGCTTTAAGCTCGTAATAGAGGTTTTAAGTAGAGAAAAACCCATCTTAGGCCACTTCTTCATGCATGCAAGGTTGAAGGTTTGAAGGGAAGAAATTAAGGAGAATTTCAAAGTTTTCAAGGGAAATCTCATATGGGTAATTAGGAGGAGTTAAGATTCTTCAATTCCAAGTATGTAAGGCTATGAGTGGGTGCTTCCTTCCACACGCATGTCCATTCTCTGGGGTATGTTTGTTTGTGATGATCAAGTATGGTTTCATTTGATTGCATGATTCTTACTTCTACTCATGGGTATGATTAAATTGAGTTGATATTGATGATTCATCGAGCTTGGGCGGATTCTATCTTCATTCCTTTTACAAATTTGTTTTACTAAAAATTGAATCTTAAACGCCCATGTGTGGATAGTTCATGTAGAATGTGATGAATATGGAGTAGATGATGAAAAGCATGTTTCCAACCTTACCCATTATGTTGATGATATTTTCAAAGAAGATTAAATAGACCTAGTACCCAGTGAAGCTTCCAGGTAGTGCCCAATGTTGAGTATGGATGATTTCTCTTGAATTGACTTTATTACTTTTTTGAGTGAAATATCCCAAATTATAATGTTTTCAAATGAATTGAATGTATTCAAGCATGATAGGGTTTTGGGAAAGGCCCTTATGTTGATGATGATGAAGTGATAATTCTAAGTAGTCTTACCACATGATTTTTTGAGTAAAACCACTATTCTTTGAGCTTGTGGTATGTGACATAGTAAAGCTTCTCATATGCATGAATTTCATAATTGAGATGTAATTTTTATTAGCTTCATTTCACATGATGTTGAGTCTAAGCGTGATTTCATTCTAAGCTTTGTTGAAGCATTTATTGTTGAGATTCATATTTATATGATGTCTAGTGTATGTACTATTGCATAATTAGCTTTGTCAATAGACAATGTTGAGCTTCGTTTCATACGATGTTGAGTTTTATGCATGATTTCGTGTTGAGCCGTTACTGACGATGTTGAGCTTACGTATATATATGATGTAAGCATTGCATGTTTTGGGAGAAGAGTCTAGCACCAAAGCGAGCTAAGGGACGACAACCTATGCCCGAAGCTATGCGGCAACGTAGGTTGATTCTATTATATTATTAGGACCTCCCTTAGGCTATCCCGGCCCCATTGTGCCTTGACTTGATATCGATATCATGGTAGTGACCCTTAGCCCTAGCAAGGTTTCGATGGCTCTGCCTACTGGAGTGTAATAGTCGGGACCACATAAAAGCTCTATCGTGGTATGTCTAATAGGGTGACAAGTCTTCCATTGTCTATGATTCAAATTTGCACATTCATTACGCGTGATGATTATCTTATACATGCATGTTCAAAAAGCAGGTTTGGCTCATTGTTCAGTCTTTGATATAAAGATTATGATTTAGCTTTAGTCATTCGAGTCGGTAAGGATATTTCCAAATCCATGCATATTTATGTATAAAATACGGATGGTTTCATAATGTATGCGTGTGATCTTCATGTGTGCTTAAAGGTTTATTTATTTATGTATGACTTGTTTTGAAAGACTCATGCCCTAGAGGTTTTACTTACCTTGCATATGGTACATTCTAAATCTTGTTGCATACTTTCTATTTTGCATCATTTCATGATGCGAGATCAGATTCTCAAGTTCAACCTCGTTCGCCAGCCGCTTATCGAGTTAGCACCTTCCTATTTGAGTGTTTCCTCATCTTTCGAGGACTAGACTTTTAGTTATCTTGAGCATATTTTCGTTTGGTATTATATGAGCTAGTTGGGGTGTTGTCCCATTAGCTTGTCAGATTGAGGCTTATCAAACATAGACATGTATTCAACTTGAGACGTTCATTCTATTGATATGTTAAGTTAGACTTCGAGTTATAATTGGCCTAGACCGGTTAATCTTTTGAATATCAAGAGTTTCTTGAGTTTAATTTGGATACTATCGGAGATTTGATGAGGGATTTTACTCTATTGCAGCACCGTTGACCAAGGCTGACCCGGAAGAAAGTGAAACTTCAATAGTTTAGAGGCTAGTGAGAAGAGCTTCAAGAGTTGAAGACTCGACTCACCTCTTACTAGTGTTGACCCTACTTGAGGATACGAGGTTAGTTGTATATTGTGAAGCCTTGAGGATGAAGCCATGGTTGTGTACTCATGCGGCATGGGTAAGGTCATAGCCTATGCTTCCGAACTGGCCCCCGAAGGTCATGAAAAGAACTACTAGACTCATGATCTCGAATTAGCGGCAGTAGTATTTTCCTTGAATATTTGGAGATACTATCGCGTATGGGAGTCCATGTAAATATGCTTATGGACCACAAAAAGCCTACGATACGTGTTTACCCAAAAGGATTTAAATCTACGTCGAGACAAGGTGGTTGGAGCTTAGAAGATTATGATAGTGTTCTACATCATCGAGAGCAAGGCTAATGTGGTGACGGATGCTCTTAGCGAGGCTTTTCATGGAAATTGTGTCCCATGTAGATGAGGAAAGTAAGGAGTTAGTGAAGGATATGCATCGGCTTGCACGGTAGGAACCATCTTGTTGACTCGATATTAGTAGTGTCATTGTTTAGAATGGAGTGAATAGTGACGAAGTTAAAGCTAGACAAGGCGAAGAGGATCCTATTTTGGTAAATTCGAAGGAATTAGATTAAGAATCATAAGGTAGAAGTCTTCTCCAAGGGGAGATGGGGTCGCCGATATCGGGGTCGCTTATTGTGTTCAGTGTTAATAATTTGAGAGATCGGATGTTGCCGCGAGCTCATGATTATAGATATTCTATTCATCCGGTGCCACCAAGATGTGCGTGACCTACACGAAGTCTATTGGTGGAACATGAAGAAGGACATAGCGAGTTTGTGGCTAAGTGTTAAAATTGCCAACAGGTCAAAGCGGAACATCAAAGACACGGGAGGTGTACTTCAATACTTTAGTATCCCTACTTGGAAGTGGAAGGAGATCAACCTGGACTTCATTACAAGTTTGCCTCGCACGTCGATAGTATGACTCTATTAAGGTTGTGTGGATAGGTTGACAGAGCGCTCATTTTCTACCCGATCAAAACCACCTTAGATTGATAGAGGATATGCTAAGTTGTACATTCGGGAGTTAGTTTGGTTATGGGTTTCCACTTCGTCCATCATATCGAGATAGAGGTACTCGGTTGCCTCCAGGTTTGGAGATCCATTTCAAAAGGGACTTAGTACTCATATCAAGCTTAGCATAGCCTTTCTGCAAATGGATAGTTAGGCGGAGAAGACTATTTAGACTCTTGGGGATATGTTGAGAGTGTGTGCTTGATTGATTTCCAAGAGGTAGTTGGGATGATCATTTTTCACTCATTGAGTTTTCATATAATATGGCTACCATTAGCATTCAAATGGCTCCATTTGAGGGCTACGAAGCGAAAGGTGTAGATCACCTATTGGTTCATTTCGAGTTAGTGAAGCAACATTGATAGGTAAAGATTTAGTCCATGAAGCTATGGAGAAGGTTTAGCTTATACGGAATAAGTTGAAAATAGCTCGGAGAGTGGCAAAAGTCCCAGAAGATGTTAGGAGGAAAAAGCTTGAGTTTGAAGTTGATGATTGGGTGTTTCGAAGGTATACCCAAAAGAAGGGAGTGATGAGATTCGGAAAGAATGGGAAACTCAACCCCTATTATGTTGGTCCGTACTGATTGAGAAAAACGGGTAGGCAAAGTAGCATATGAGTTAGAGATGCCCTCATAATTAGCTTGAGTTCATCTAGTTTTCCATGTATTGCTCTTAAAAAAAAAAGTGTTGGGTGATCAGCTCTAATCGTTAAATTGGGCGAGTATGAAGTGTCAAAGATAGCCTTAGTTATGTGGAGGTTCGGTAGAAGTACTTGACCGTCGGTTAGTAGAAATCCAAGTAGCCTCGATCCAAGGTTTGTGGAGGAATCAACATGTTGAGGGAACTACATGGTAAGAGTCGGAAGCGGATATGACGTCTAAATAACCACATTTATTCCTTAGGTTCGAGTTTCCGCTTGAGGTATAAGTTTCCTCCTTAGTACCCTATTTAGTTTTCATGTTCGGCTCATGGCCCCAGTTTCTTTCATATGTGAATGTATGTGATTCATGAATTCAGTTGATCATGTGAATTCGGTATGGAGCGATCACTCCGCCAGTTTCCCTTCCATATGTTGATATTTGAGCATGATGATTGCATTTCTCTCTGTTTTATGGTATGATTTTTAATATTTGAGATGAATGTTTTCAAGGGAAGATATTGTAATACCCCAAAAAACCTAAGATCGGACACGGTGTTAGAGAAACGGAGAAAATAGGATTTTGCATTCTTGGAGTCAAGAATGAGTCTCATCAGGTGACATGGAGGTGGGCGACAGTGTTGAAATGACATGGGAAGGCAGTGAGGTGAAATTTTTGAGTTTTGGGGTGTAGCTAGGATCGTAGTCGGCACCACGATTCATCGGGAGTGAGTACGTGGTCGAGTTGTGAAGATTAATGTTTGGCAATTAGGTAACGGCTTTGTCACCACGAGTGGGTGGGTACACCATGAGTTATTAATTGTCCCTCGTGGTGACCCTCGGAAGGCGAGTTCAGTGCAGGCAATGAGAGTAGACCACGAGTCGTGGTGATTAGTGCGAGTTGTAGGTCTTATTGGGAGCGAAGGTGTGTTTTTTTCTACGAATTTATTAAGGGTTTTTCCATAATTTCTAAGTTCCTAAGGCCTAATCGTAGCCGTTTCAAGCACGGAATAGATTGTTTAAGAGGGTAAGTTCATTCTAGTCCTATTCACTTCCATGCATGCAAGTCTAGAAGCTCCTAAGGGTGATCAAGCCTAAATTCCTCAAGTTCTTCCTCAAATTCTCATTGGGCAATCAGGAGTTGAAATCAGATTTCTACAATTATGTAAGGCTATAAATTGGTGTATCTATTCACACCCATACCCAATGCCGTCTCAACTCATAGAAATTCTAGTTGATGAATCTATAGGTTTTTAACCAACATGAACTCTCTAAGATTCAATCATGGGTATGATGTAAGCATGTTTCTAATGTTGAATTATTATTAATGGCATTTTTATAATATTTTTGATTATAAATTATGTTTTCAAGTTTATAAATTGATGCCCATCCATGAAAGTTCATGAAATTTGAGATCAAAAGACACATGTATTCAGACATGATTAGATGTATATGAAGAAAGTATGATTTCAAATTACCCATGTTTATGTTCATGTTTTCAAATGATCAAGTCTATTTCAAGCATGTTTATGCATTGGTCAAGACCATATGATCAAGTATCTGTCATGATTTATCTATATTTCATGTTATTAGCTTACCACATGGATTTTGGTGTATATACTCCTACTATTTTCAACTTGTCGTATGGTTTGAGCTCGAGGTTCCTCATGTTATGGTTTCAGATTTATGCATGTATATTATGAGTTAGCTTTATCTTTTGACGGTGGTTCAACCCGTTTGAAAAATGATGGAGACATATGCATGTTTTGGGAGTAGTGTCTAGTATCGAGTAGGCTAATGAGTCGATCAACCCAATGCTTGAGAACCACGCGCCCAAATACGTATGTTTTGATTATTTGGGACCTCCTTTGTGAAGCTTCCCACGACCTAAAGGGCCTTCAACTTGATATCGATATCATGGCATCCTTATGCAGAAGAGCTTTGGGCGACTCTGCTCACTTGAGTCGATAGTTAGAGACCATATAAGCTCTATCATGGTAATGTCGGTTCTATGGACGAGTCTCCATTGTTCTCCATGATTTGATTATGAGTTCGCCGGTCATGATATCATATTTCAATGAGTTTGACCTAATGTTGGTTTACCCCGAATATCGGTTTTTGCTTTGGGTCATTGATTGATTTATGATATTAAGTTATGTTCGGATCATGATTTCAAAATAGCATTCAAGCCCTACTCTTAGAATCTTATCTTGATTATGTTTATGATATGCATGGTTTTATGATTGCCATTTTACTTACCTTGCTGTTATATTCCATGCTCTTTTGATAGCATCTCTATGGTAGTGCGTTTCATGTGCGGAGGCTGGATCATTGGCTGTTTCCAGTCATCAGGCTGATTTGCAGCATTAGCACTTGCTCGAGCTAGAGTTGGTGAGTCCTCAACTTTTGAGGCCCTTCTTTCCGATTGTATCATACTTTCGGTTTCGGACTTTAGTGAGTTAGTTTGAGTCTTGTTCCATCAACAAATCAGGTAATAGGATTTTGAAGTAGAATGTAATCAACTTCGGTCTTGATTATATATTCGATCGTGCAGCTTGTGCTCAGAGACTTCGCTATACTAATTATGTTTATCTTCCTCTTTATTATGATTAGTTAGATGATATGTTCTACACATGGGTAAACTTGGAGCCTCTCGGGGTTCTTTTTCTGTGGCAACTAGACTATGTTTGGGTCGTGAAAAGTATATTTGGTCCTTAGAAGATTCTAAGTCAAGTGGGAAAAGTATTAGTTTGAGCTACCGGTAGAATTAGCTTCCCCGGTGGGTTTAGTTTCCACGTAACACTATTGAAGAAGTGCATTGGTGGCCAGAAGCCTTAGTTATCACCGAAGTGGAGAGCCATAAAATTAATGAAGGATGAACTTACCTATGAGTGGTTTCAGTGAGATCCTTGATAGCGAGGTTCCTAATTTGAGAACAAAGGAGTAGCTTCAATGAAGGTTTGTGGAGCAAATGGCTTTTGAGGGAGCTAGGTGGGAAGTCGAAGCGAGATGCGTGGATAGATACGCATCTTTTCCCTTCGATTCTATTCCGGCATGAGGTATTGAATTTACCACCTTAATACTTTATTAAGTTTCATGTCAAGTTTATGTCTCTCTCATTTCCTTTCATGTTTTAGCATGTACATATGATTCATGAATTCAGTTTAGTCATGTATTTTAGTACGGGGTTGTCATTCCGTCAGTTTTAAACTTCAAATGTTTAGCATGCGGGATTGCAGTTCCTTTTCCTCAACTTTTAGTATGTAGCATTCAAGCATGTGAGAATATTCCGTAGGAGATAGTATAATACCCCAAAAAAGTTTCTCATAATAGGTGCAAATTTTAAGTAGTGTTTTAGCGAGAAAAATACGGAAGTTTTTTTCTTAGTATCTCATTGTATGAGTGGTAGGGTGATTGTACGGGTCGTAGGATGACCCTTGGTGGAAGATAGAATTTCACCTTCCCAACCACGACTCCTCACTATGAGTAGTGGTGTATGGTTATGGCTAACACTTTCGGGAGTCATCGCAGATCCTTGGATACATGTGCTATTATATTAGTTGTATGATTCATAGTATGGAAGTGATGGGTAATGATAGGCAATCGTGGAAATCTGCGAGTTGGAGAAAATTTAAAATTTAGTTACGGGGGAGCTAACCCTGCATTGTAGTCGTAGGAGAATTGTACTACTTGCTCATAGGGTCATAGCAATTGGCGGTGCAGTTTTCCTCCAAATTCATTAAGGGTATTTACGTAAATCCTAAAATCCTAAGTCTAAACTACATCTTTTTAAGCCTTGGAAGGAGTGTTTTAAGAGGGTTTAGCCTTTCTGTAGTCATTAGTCTTTTCCATTCTTTGATCATCTTGATTCCTTGGAAGATCCAATCTAGGATTCTATCAATTCTTCTCAAAATCTCTTGGGCTTTCAAGGATAAATTGAAATTAGTTTCCAGGTATACCAGTGTGGCGGAAATTTTCTTTTACTCTCATGCTAATTCCCTCAAGTTCATGAATTCCAAGTTTATGATCTTATAGGGTTTAACATAAAATCATTAATTTCTCTATGATATGTCTATGGTTCAATTGACTTTCAAGCATGTCTTAAGATTTGTAGTGATTTTATATACAAATTGATTATAAACTCATGATTTTAAGTTTTGAAAACTATGCCTCATCATGCATGTTTTATGAAAAATTAAGTTTTATGATTCATGATTTCCAAGTATGATAAGATATCTAGCATGAATGAATATTTATAAATTACCCATATATGAATCCATAATTTTGGTGATGAAGTCTATTGCAAGCATGCATGATTTATGTTTTGGATAGCCCACACATGTTAAGTATGTTTTCGCGATTTGGCCAAGGCTAATAAGATGGATTTACCATATGTTTTGGAGTCGAGACTCCCTACATTATGATATGTTATGGAGTTAAATCCCCAGCATTGGATTTAGGACTATGTGAAATTATAATTTAGTTTCATTGGAAAAGATGGGGGCCTTAAGCATGTTTTGGGAGTATTATGCAGCATGGAAGCAGGCCCAGTCTAAAACTACGCGCCTACGTAGGTTTATATATTTATTTGGGAGCCTCTCAAAGAGAGTTTCTCTGCTCACAAGTAGCCTTTGGCTGATTCCCTGAATCATAGTGATGTTCATGAAAGGTTTTGGATAGCTCTAACCACTTGATCGATAGTTGGAGCATCCAGTGCTCTATTGTGATGGTGTATTCTCAACTCTAAGTCTCCATTGTTCCTCATGATTTGATTATTCATGTTTATTACTTATTATAAAGTATGTGTTCACGAATGTTTGACCCAATAATCTGTTTATGAGTTTTACTTATGATTTGATTATGACAAGTCATATAATATCTATTTTTAGCTTGGTCATTCTATTCGAGATATGATATTCAACTTATAACTATACATTCCCAGTGGAATTTTACCATGAATTCCTTACTCTTGATGATCTTATAATTTATATTTGCTGCATGATTTTGATAGACATTTACTCCATGTTTGCCACCTTGCCATTGGTGCATTCAATCACCGACCACATATGCTCATCATTTCATAATGCAGTGGACGATCGGACTCAGTGCAACATTAGTCTACCTCCTGGTTAGTTTAGTCCCCGCCGTTAATTAGTCCTTATCCTTAGAGGATATTCAGTTTAGCATTTGATTATGTTAACTTTAGCGAGTTAGTTGGTATATTGTCATTAGATTATTAGACATTTTGAAACATAGACATTATATGATTTTGACTTTGTCAGTGTTGACTATGTTATGATGGTTATGTTATTGAATTCTTCTTATTCATGTTTCACAAATTAGATTTTGTTTTATGTATGCTTTTTAGTTGCTATGTTCATGCCATGGGTCGACATAAAGTCATTCGTGGTTAGGTCATAGTGTCTCGGTTCGGGGTCCTAGCTAGGGTAATGACAAACATGGTATCGAGAGAAAGTTTAGAGTATCCTGGGTTTCTGAAAGCCATGTTGAGTAGAGTCTAATTCATTGTATGGCTTGTACCTTGGCGGAAGGCTACAAGGCGTTTTAGAAATTCCCCTTTTTCATGATTTATGTCATATGATGAAGTATTTATATCCTTCTAACTCGTGCTATACGTGATTACGACATGACTCAATGATAAATGAATGGAAGAAGGAATGGCAATGGAAATTGTCATGCCAATAGCAATGGAGATGGGCATCGGTAGCCCCACTAGCACAGCCGAGATCCTATGCGTGAGCAAGTTACTCATCTTAGGGATTTAGAGTGGAATTTCAGATGTTGGCACAAATACCGCTCGGAGTTAATGTGAGTGGTGGCTTATATTTCCTCGAATAGGAATACGGCGGCAGTTGTTAGGATTTGAGACTTCATTAGGATGAATTCACCTATGTTTCTAGGGTCAAAAATGGATGAGGATCCCCATGAGTTTATCAAGAAGGTGTATAAGATCACCTTGATTATTGGGGGCGGGCGAGAGAAGAGTGCATATTTGGCCTCCTATTAGTTGAAGGGGTTTCTTACATATGGTACCACCAGTTGAAGGATGGTATAGTAGTAGGAACAGTCCCCGTGAGTGGGATGAGTTCGTGACTTCCTTGAATAGGTTCTTCCTACAAGTTGAGGCGAAGAGCGGTGGGTTCTTCAATTTGAAGCGATTACCATGAGGACTTTCCAAGATACGCCTTGGAGTTTACCCGGCTGTCCAAGTATGGGTTGAAGATGGTAGCGGATTAGAGGGCTCGTATAAGTAGGTTTGTGAATGGGGTATCGAGGCTCGCCCCTAGTCAAGGGTGCGGGTTCTTTATCTTGAATAGTGATCACAGATATTTCATGATTGGTCATGTACGCCCGGATAAGAGCGGATCGAGATAAAGGAGAAGGAGAGAGAGGCCAAGAGGGCCGGGGTAGAGGGAGTTACGGACAATTTCAGTAGAGGTCCGGTGGAGGACCATCAGTCAACTAGAAGTCATCATCCAAGCGCCATCATCAACTAGTGACCGTCTAGACCTAGGTGTGATCAGAGGGTGGAGAATTGAGCTCACAGAGTCAAGGAAGCGAGGATAGGGAGAGCCCGGTATTCCGGTTGTGACAGAGTTGCTAGGTGGCACAAGTAAGTGCCTAGTAGGTTAGAGTGTGTTACGGGTGAGGAAGCGGCATACTCGAGAGGCGCACATAACCATATGAGGGCCCTAGTAGAGTTCGTGGCCCTATATGATTGAGCTCCACAGCCTGCGCTCCAACTCGGCAAAGAGTGCATGCACTAGTTTAGGTATGGTCGGCGTTAGAACGAGATTCTATGCCTTCTCATCTCATTAAGATCGGGAGGTCTCCCGGATATATCACTGCTATGTTGTGAGTATTTCATCTTGATTTGTATGCATTGTTACGCCGAGGGCTACCTTATTTTTATGACTCCTTATGTTGCTATTAGATTGAGTGGTCAAAATCCTATTGTAACGCTTCATAGTCTCTACTCAATCGGTGACTCGGTTATAGCTTGATGGGTATACGAAATTGCGTTGTCACAGTTCTTCGGATATTCACCTACAGTACAGTTGGGCATTGCGTTTTGATGTTATATTTGGTATAGATTGGTTGCATGCATGGTATGCCTCGATGTAAATTATAAAACTTGTATGGTAGAGTTTCGATTTCTGAGTGAACGGTCCTAGAATGGAAGGTTAGTTGATTGTGCTGTAGGTCATTTTTGTTTCGTATCTCAAGGCCATAAAGATGATCTCTAAAGGCATGTATACCACTAGTTTGGGTTAAGGATGCAACATTTGAGACCCCGACTCTTCAGACAGTTCTATGGTGTTTTGTATTCGAAGTACTTCCATATGATGTATAGAGTCCCTCCCAGTGCTGATTTACTGGTATCAACCTTCTCCCAAATTCGCAGCCTATATCCATTCCTCCTTATACAATGGCTCCAACCGAGATAAAGGAGTTGAAAGAGCAGTTGAAAGATCTCTTAAATAAGGGTTTCATCGGGCCTATTAAATTCCCTCCGGCGGCGATTACTTTGGTATCAACCTTCTGCCCAAATACGCGGCCTATATCCAATCCTCCTTATCTGATGGCTCCAAGCGAGATAAAGGAGTTGAAAGAGCTAGTTGAAAGATCTCCTAAATAAGGGTTTCATCGGGCCTAGTAAATCCTTGAGGCACTAGTTTCTCTTTGTCGAAAGAAGGATTGTTCTCTTAGAATATGCATTTATTATCGATTGTTGAACAAGGTCACAATCAAGAATAAGTATCTCCTCCCCAGGATTGATGACTTGTTTGACAAACTTCGGGGTGTTAAGTGCTTCTCAAAGATAAACCTCGAGATCCGGCTATCATCAACTCAAAGATAGAGATTGACATTTAGAAGACAACTTTCAAGACTCGGTATGCTTATTATAAGTTTGTAGTTATGTCTTTTTAACTAACGAATGCTCACGAAGTTTTATGGATTTGATAAACATTTTGTTCAGACATATTTGGATATGTTAAACGATTATCTTCATAGATGATATTCTCATATACTCTGGTGAGGAGGAGCATGCAGCTCATTTGAGGATTGTCTTTACGGACCCTCGAGATCACCATCTGTTGCTAAATTTAGCGGTATGAGTTTTGGTTGAACACAATGGGTATTTTGGGTCATATGGTGTCAAGAGAGAGTGTGCATGTGGACTCTCAAAAGATAGAAGCGGTGAAGAATTGTATTAGACTAATTAGCCTTTGGATATAAGGGCTTCTTGGGTTGGTGGCTACTGTGGAGGTTTATTGAGGATTTTCACCTATGGCAATGTTGACTAAGTTGACGAGAAGGAGTCAAATTTAAGCGATCGGATACTGTGAGAAGAGTTTTAGGAGTAAGATTGACTCACTTCATCCCGATATTGACTCTACTAGAAGGCACAAATGGTTACTTCGAATTGTATTGCGATGCCTCAAGGGGTTGGTCTTGGTTGTGTGTTAATGCGGCATGGTAAGTCATTGCATATGCCTCTTGATAGCTTAAGACTTCATGAGAAGAATGACGACACATGACCCTAGAGTTGGCGGGCATGGTGTTTTCATTGAAGATTTGGAGATTACTTGTATGGTGCATGTGGATGTGTTCACAAACCACAAGAGCCTTAGTATGTGTTCACTCAAAAGCACACGAGTTTGCGACAAGAGATTGCTAGAGCTCCTGAGGACTATGACATGAGTGTCCTTTTGTCATCCAGGCAAGACCATTGTAGTGGTGGATGCCCTTACTAGGATATCCATGGAGAGTGTTTCTCACGTGAGGATAGGAGGAAGGAGTTGGCTAAGGATGTTCACGGGATTGCTCA
Source organism: Datura stramonium (assembly GCA_018107945.1). Lineage (NCBI taxonomy): Eukaryota > Viridiplantae > Streptophyta > Magnoliopsida > Solanales > Solanaceae > Datura > Datura stramonium. The sequence goes on from JACEIK010007297.1 coordinate 38,813, forward strand.
TTTTGAGGTTCGCCTTGTGGAATCAACAAATGGTGGTGTCATTACTCAAAATAGGTGAGAATCTTCATTGGTGATTGATCTTAGGTAGAATTGCATGCCCAAGTGATACATAAATGCTTCATTTCTACTTGTTTATCTATTGTTATGTGTACATTCTCATTGATTACAAGTTAAATGTAATTTATAATAACCAACATGATTAGTGTTGTTTGCGGGAAAGAATTTGGAAGCTAATATATATATGTTGGTGAAGTGCGGGAATAGACTTGGAAACAAGGAGTGGGAAGTTGACAAGGCTTGGCAAAAATAAGGGCTCCGCCCGATGGCGCCGTGTCACGGTACCATCGCGGAGGCATTCACACCTCCGGATGAATTAATTATGTCAAAATTCAGTAGGTTCGCGTGCACCTCGTGGCACGGAGCGGTGCTCACGCGATGCACTCCGTGTCACGTTGTGTACAATTACCTGGAACCTTAAGTTTCGGTGAAGGTGCGCGATAGCACTGTGGCACGGAGGCAAGGCTCCATGATGCAAGTCGTGCCACGTTGAGTGCAGTGGCGGAGGCGATTTCCGGTGAGGGTCATGATACCCCATGGCAGTGGAGTGCTCCGCGATACACTCAGGTGCCACATTGCTTTATTCCGGATAAAATTCTCAATAGTATAAATAACACACTTAGTTTTATTTAAAATTCTGACTTAGTTGAGAACGTGAGTTCTGAGCGGTTGAGAGAACAAAAATTCTGGGTTCTTCTCTTTCTCTTTTTCTCTTTAATTTCAATTGCTTGTACGAATTCTACTTATTTGAAGATGTTTAATCCACAAATGAGTGGCTAATTCACTTCTTATTTGAGTTAAGAATAATTGTAGAGAATGTAATTGTTTATCATTTGATTTTCATCTTTTCTTCAATAGGTTTTTCATATCAATTCTTGTTCTTTTGCATTAATGTTTGTGATGTTAATGTATATATAGAAAGTCAATTTTGATTTTAAAGGAAAGGAATTGGACAGGATGTGAATTGTTGGATATGATCTTTTCTTAATTTGTAAAATTGAGAAAAGATTTACATTCGGGAATAGAAATATATCTAAAAGTCTTATTAGTCAATTACGAATCGGTTATGTATGGCTAGGCATGAAATTCTTATATACCAATGTAGATTAGGTCTCATGATTCTTAAATTGGATAAGTGAAAAGATCCAATCCACGGAAATTAATTCACGACCTTTAGCAATCGAAGGGAAGATTAGCTGAATTGAATTAATAAATTAAATCCTGCATTTGTCTTAACCTCGGCTTACTTGTTCATTGCTATTATTGAGACTCAAATTATAATAATCTTGACTTAGATTCTCATTACTTAGTAAACTTTAACTCTTAAAACATTATATATTTGGTTATGCATTCATAGAAACATAAGCTCACTTGATGCTTAAGTTAATTAATACCGTAGTTCGAGTCCACATGGATCGGTACTTGGCTTGAAATAAGCCACTTTACTACTTGTTCGACCACGTGCACTTAGGTGTAGTTTTCACCTAGAACAAGTTTTTGTTGTCATTCTTAGGGGGTTTGTGGTGGTAAATTTATTTTCTTAGTGTTAGTTTACAAATTCTATATAAGTGTTTACAACTTGATCTTAGCCTTTCTCTTGAGATATTGAATTCTAACTGTATCTTTGAAGAGATAAAGGAGTTGGTGGATTCATTATAGAAGCTGGGAGAGACAATTTCTTCACCCGAAAAGAAGGGAAGCTCTAGAGAAGAAATTTGCAGTTCTTTAGATAGGCAGTGCGGAGCAACAGCGAGAATGCACGCTTGTAGAGGCAGTTTTAGTACAGTGGAGATAGCGGCAAGTAGGTCCGCGAAATTAAATCCCACGTAAGAAACAATGTTACATCTAGTATTCGCGGACCGCGCGGCGGTAGAGAGGTTCGAGCTTAAAACGGGGAACATGGTGCATTGTTGCACACCGGTGGGCAATTCTCGTCTCCCTCATGAAGACCCTAACACATCTCCAAAACTTTTGGAGATAAGTGAAACACCACATTCCCACAGGTATCATCCCAGGCTATGTGAGGCTTACATTTTCCATTCTCATTATTGGGGGAGCAAGAGGTGGTTGAAAATTTGAACCACCTACCTCCATCACTACTTGGGATGATCTTGCAAGAAAGTTTACGTGCGATTCTTTCCATGCAGGAAGACGGCCCGGACTTAGAAGTCGAGATTCTCACGTTTTAAACAAAGGAGGGTGAGAATTTGTATCAAGCTTGGGAGAGGTTCAAATCGTGGTAAGGATGTCCTCACATCACGATCCCAATGATGTGTTGGTGCATACATTCTTTGAGGAGTTTGGAACACCACACAAAATATTCTGGGTCATTTGGGGAAGGAATTGGAAAAGACTTATGAGGAGCTGTATACTTTTGTTAAATCGTATTTCACGGGAAATCCCGAATGGAATGCGGACTCATCACGAGGAGGAACAAGGAAGCGTCGAGTCTTTGAGGTGGATTGTTTTACAGCTATCGCTGCACGAGATAGATCATTGCAAAATAAACTCAACACCCATGACAGTCTATGAGCTTGAATCAAGCACAAGCCCCGGTCAATGCAATTCGCGGGTATGGTGTGAAGTATGTGGAGTGTAATGAACACTAATTTGAGTGTTTTGGTGCAAATCGATTAAAATTTGTTAGGAGCGTCCGGAGGAATAATAATCAACAATATGGCAACAATTACAACTCCAATTGGAGTAATCATCCGAATTTCTCTTTGTGTAGTAATAGCCATCAAGGATAGAAGTTTGAATCGGGCGTGCAAAGAAATCAAGGGAACCTTCAATTTTCGAGTCTCAATACGGAGGAAAAAATGCACCTCCTCCGGCCCAAAAACATTGAGGACATGTTCAAAACAATTATAGCTAACCAAGATCAAATGCAGGCAGATTATGTGAAATTAGCACCTGACATGAAAAATCATTAGTTAGCTACAAAGGTGTTGGAGTACCGGTTTGGACGGTTAGGCTTGGAGCTCAAAACACTAGGCGGAGGAGATTGCAGGAGTGATGCGGCCCAAATCCCAAGTAGGTCAATCTGCGGTGACCACAGGAGTGGACTAAACAGGAGGTGGAACCCGGAAAAACCACCTCGGCAATCTAGAAACGTGGAAAAAGATGGGGAACATGATGATGAGAGGGGGAAAAGGCGGGCGAGGCGGAAAGACCACCACCGTTCCCTCAAAGATTAAAGCAGAGGAAGCTTGCTTTAAGAAGTTCATGGAGGTTACGAAATAGGAACACATTAATTTACCTTTGGTTGATGTTTCTGCGAGATGCCGACAAAGTATATCAGGACATCGTAGAAAACAAAGAAGATTGACGGAGTATGCTGCGGTGGCGCTTACTGAGGTGTGCACCTCCCACGTCACGAGCAGGTTGAAACAAAGCTCAAGGATCCGAGGAGATTTACCATTCATATCACAATCGGGCCGTATTCGAGCTCGCAGGATTATGTGATTTTGGAGCAAGCATAAACTTGATGCCGACATCGATGATCAAGAAGAAGTTGGGGTTAGAAGGCCCTAGACCGACCTCTTGTGATCTTGCGGCTAGTGACCGTTTTTTGGCCAGACCGGATGGTATTGTGGAGGATGTGCTATTGCAAGTAGGCTCCCTCATTTTCCCGGTGGATTTTATTATCTTGGATTTCGAGCCAGACACGGAAGCCCCATTTATTTTAGGACGTCCTTTCTGAAACGGGCGCGTTGATTGATGTGGCTCTTTGGGCGGCTAACCATGTAGTATGATAAAGTTGAGGTTTTTGATGTGTGGAGTCACTTGACACTTCCGGACATTTATGAGGCTATAAGAAATCAATGTGCTAAATCGGGAAGCAATTGTTCGGTGTTGACTCTCGGGACCCATTGGAGAGAGCTTTGATGAGCTCGAGCATTGGAGGCAGAATACGTATGAGATGTAGTGCAGTCTTGAATGAACCAGGCCAGTTTCCCAGGAAGCAAGACTTTCGGCCATTGATGAGGTCCTTGGAACCATTGACAAAACCATCAATTGAGGAGGCACCAAAATTGGAGTTGAAGACAATGCCTCCCACATCCGAAGTATGTATTTTTGGGGAAGATGAAACCTTGCAAGTCATCATTTCCCTTGGCGCGAAGGCACTTCGTAAAGGATGCATTGTTGATTCCCTCAAGAAGCAAAAAAAATCAATGGGGTGGCAAATGTTAGACATTAGGGGAATTAATCCGGCCTTTTTGCAGCACAGATTTTTTATGGAAGAAGGATCAAAGCCAAGTTTGTACAACATCGGTGGATGTTGAATCAGGTGATGAAGGATGTAGTTAGGAGGGAAGTGATCAAGTGACGATGCGGAGTGTGCTCTATCCCATTTCAGACAGGTGTATGGTCGATCCGTTTAGTGTGTCCCAAAGAAAGGAGGGATGACCGTGGTCATGCTTGAAGAATGAGATGATTCCCACACGCACAGTCACGGATTGGCGAATTTGCATGGATTATAGGAAGCTCAATGAGGCCACAAGGAAAGATCATTATCCTATCTCATTTATTACATTGAATGGGGACGGAGTTGGCGGGTCAAGAATATTATTGTTTCCTTGATGAATGTTACGAAACTAACCAAATAGACATAGCACTTAGGAGGACCGGAAGACCACTTTTACATGTCCTTATGGGACATATGATTTCAGGAGGATGCCATTTGGTCTATGAAATTCACACCACATTCCATAGATGCATGATAGTGATCTTTCACGATATGGTGGAAAGATTTTGACAAGGTATTTATGGATGACTTTTACATTTCGGTAATTCGTTGCTACATGTTTGCGGAGTACGGCGGGTGCCGCTTCGATGTGAAGACTCAACCTTGTGCTCAAGCGGGAGAAATGTCATTTTTAGTCAGGAGGGTATCGTCTTGGCCATAAGGTGTCATGCAAGGGTTGAAGTCGATCGTTTCAAAGATCGAAGTGATCAAAAAGCTACCACCACCAAGGTCAGTGAAGGGTGTTCGCGGTTTTCTTGGACATGCGGGGTTCTACAAACGGTTCATCAAGAACTTCTCTAAAATTTCTATATCGATATACCGGTTTCTAGAAAAAGAGGTGAAGTTCGAGTTTGATGAGGATTGTGTTAAAGCACTCGAGGAGTTAAAGCAGTTTGGTGGAAGCACCTATTCTCATTTCTCAGGATTAGAACAGCAGTTTGAATTAATGTGTAATTAAAGTGACGTGTTTGTAGGAGGCGTGGGGCGACGAGAGGAATAGAATTTTCATTCCATTCATTATATATGTAAAACATGGGACGCAGCCCAAGTCAATTATACGATCCACGGAAAAGGAGATGCTAGCATTTGTGTTCGCATTTGATAAATTCGGGTCTACTTGGTGGTTCTAAAGTAGTGGTGTATACGATCATGCAGCAATTCGGTATCTGTTTAACAAAGAAGAATGCAAAGCCCGAGACTAATCGGATAGATATTGTTGTTACAAGATTTGACTTAGATATTCGGGGATAGAAAGGAGCGAGAATCAAGTAGCGGATCACCTATCGCGATTGAAGAAATCGGTTGCATGTGAGAGGAAGGTGATAGCATCAAGAAGAGTTCCCGGACAATGACTCTTAGCGTGGGGAAAGAGTTTGAAATCCCTTGGTATGCGAGACATTGTGAATTTGCTTTGCTAAGTGGAGTCTACCCACTTAGGAGGCCTGCGGCTCGACAAAGAAAGAAGTTGTTGAGACATGATTCACCAGGTATGCATTTAGGATGAGTCGTATACATTTAGCAAGGACCGAATCAAGTAATGAGAAGATGCATCGAGAGAGCTAGATTGCTAAAGTATTGAGGAGTTGTCACTCATCATTTTATGGAGGGCTTTTTCCCAGGAGCGGACATCTCTGAGTGCTCTGATCGAGTTTCTTTTGGCCTACACTCTTTAGAGATTCTATGAAATATGTAAAAATGTGTGATAGATGTAAAAGAAAAGGCACAATTGGTAGAAGGCATGAGATTGCACATGAGATATTAGATGGAATCTTTGATGTATAGGGAATAGATTTCATGGGCGTTCCCACCGTCATTTATTAATCGTTACATCTTAGTAGCGATTGATTATGTATCTAAGTGGGTTGAGGCAATAGCTTGTCAAGGGAATGACAACAAGGTGGTAACGCCAAAAGTTGTGAAAAAGCATATTTTCACCTGGTTCGAGACACCCGAGGAGTTATTATCGGTGATGGAGGGCTCATTTTGTGAATGCGGCAGTTTCAAGAATTTGCTAGCTATGTATGGGGTGCGGCACAAGGTAACAGCAGGCGTATCATCCCAAACTAGTGGGCAATTGGAGGTAATCGGCAATCGCGAGTTCTACAAAGACATTGAATGCACAACGAATTGATTGGTCAAGCAAAGCTCGACGATGCGTTGTGGATAGCATGACTGCGTACAAGACACCCATTGGGACTTCTCCATACGATTGGTCTATGGAAAGGCATGTCATCACACTTTTTAGCTGGAACATCAAGCTTTTCGGGCCGTGAGAAGGCTGAACATGGATCGAGCTAGCGAGGAAGAAGAGAGCGTGCAACTCGTGAACTAGTGAGTTTTGATGTGTATATAGTGCCAAATGCTACAAGGGAGAAAACGAAGAGTGATACGACGGGCATATGGTGCATGGATCTTTGAGCGAGGCGGAAAGTGTTGCTATTTAATTCAAAGCGGCTTTCCGAGTAAATAGCGGTCCAAATGGTGAGGGCCGTTTGAAGGAGTGCGAGAATGACCCCACACGGGCGGTGGAGTTATGGCAAGAAGATAGAAGTGCCACATTTTTGTGGTGAATGGGAAACGATGCCAACATATTAGGTGAGACATTATTCGAGAAGGCGTCCATCACTCTAGAGGATGATTGAGCATGATTGACGTCGAGTCGCGACGGTAATCAGGAAATTTACCTGGGAGGCAACCCGTAAATGTGTTGTAATAGAAGAAGAATTATTTGAGAAAAAAATGAAAAAGAAAAAAAGAAAAAAAATATTTGGTGAAACCTATGATTTCCTAGCAATTTCTTGTGGTGAAATGATTTTCGGGTGGAACGGAGGGCAAAAATACAAAAAAGCACAAAGGAAAAAAATCAAGGTAAGAAAGTAGAGGTATGCATTCCGTTGAGCTTGCGATGGCTCCAGTGTCACGGAGGAGGGCCTCCGTTTTACCCACCAGTACGTTGAGGCTTATTCTAGTTTTTAAAAATCGAGAATTCTGTGCGATAGCTGCGTGTCACGGCGGTGTCACGTTACCCTCCATGACATGTTGAGGAGTTATTTTGCGTTAGGTGCCTCAGGTCACGGGTAACCCAGCGCAAAAACCCCTTTTAAACCCCAATTTCCTTCATTTTTCTTCCCTGCTTTCTCATTTCCTCATGACCCACCCCAAATCCTTCTCCCCCAACGTGACACGGACTTAGTGATCAACTCTCTACATGTTTTCTTCAATTTCATCAAAGTAAAGGTATGTTCTTGAATTTTTCCTTATTATTTCTCAAATTATTTATTCTTGAACATGTTTTGTGATTAAACCTTTCCTAACTGAGAAATAAGCTTGAAATCAGTTGAGTTATGATTGAATGATGTTCATAGTATAGTTGTTAGTAGACGAACTCAATGATTGCATGTTTTATTGAAATTCTTGCGAAATTGATAGCTTGGGTTGAATATTGAATAGGAAGAAGACTAAATTCTTTAAAATGTTGAAAAATTGGGTTGTGCATGTTGGGTGAAGTGAAATGTATTGTGATTGATGTTAAATATGCAAAGTTAGAAAAGGGATTTTCGGGAGAATGCAATTGGAGAATTACATAGGTTGTTGAAAATATTTTTTTTTTGCAAAGTGCTAATGATGATGTAATTGAATCGATTGAAATTCTTAGTCATTAATACGAAGTCGAGTAGTACAAAAGAAATTGCTCCATGACTTATATGAATGCACTAAGCATTTGAAATAAGAATGGCAAAATCATGAATGTCTTGTCGAATTGTGTTGATTGCGGCTAAAGGGCAATGGTGGATAATTGAACTAACACCAAATTTACACTTCAATTATAACACATATTGTGATTTATATGTTTGAATGTCTGAGAACAATGTTAGGCCCTACGAGTTGGGGTAGGCGCATCCACATCGGGTGCCGGCGAGAAAAAGGGTAAGGTGGGAACAACGATTCCCGTGCCCTGCTTGATTCCTAGAGTCAAACGCGAGCAATATGGAACCGGATGGGTGTCAGATGAGGAAGAAGTTGTATGCTAAACATAAAGAAACCAAATACTTCCGGAGGAAGCGGTGCTTACGGAACGGCAGCACGGGAATTCCGCGAGATTATGCAAGGATTGACAGTGGGCTAAACTTCATTTTCGAAGAGCCGGGGAGTGCAATCTCCATCTTATCAAGAGTTCTATGCCAGTGGAACCCGACCTTCGTAGCCACACCATAAAAATCGGAGAGACTGAGTTGTCACTTTTGAGCCCCATCCTAGCGAATGCAATCTTAGGGCGCGGGACGAGACGCTCATGTCTTCCATCGGGCGAACATCACTCCACCTATGCGGACATCGAGACGCACCTTATGTGGAGCCCGATCGACGACGGAGTGGGAGTATTTATGCATAAGGCTACCATCGGACATTTACAGTATTCTGATTAATAAGGCCCGAATTTTGTTGAAAATTGTTTGTTCATGCCCGATTCAGGGAATTGCATGTGAGATGTCACACAGAGATAAGTTTATGCAGTGTATGCCTTGATGAAGGAAATTTGAAATCATGTTGGGGCGGTGATCATCTCCTCCATGAAGAGAGCAGAATGCATCGGGGGGGCATAGATAAGTTCGGTGGTCTACTTACCACGTTCTGAGAGGCACGATGTGAGGAGGAGGCCCTAGATTACATCCTGAATCGACGGGCGTGCAGCATCACGAAAACCAAGGCTTTGACACTTCTTACGGGCAGTGCTCCCTGGCGGGCGGCGACATGCTCGGGATGATCAGCCAGCTTTGCATGTACGGGGATGCAGATGTTGCGGCTTCGCATCGGCGGCACGGAGGACGAGCTATGGCGAGTGGAGTTGGATTACCCATTCAACTGAGTACACAGGCTTTATGCGGAGTGGGGCCTGCATTTGTGGAGCCCGTGGATGAAGATGTCCCTACCCCGATGAGGAGACACAGGAGGACTCGGATGTTGCTTGAGTCGGGCGGGGACGGCGGGGAGCGATTCGATATGGGAGACGAAGCAATGGCACTTGATGAAGAAATTGAATACTTAGATTGATCGGGAAGTTTCACCCACCCAACCTTTGTGATATTTTGAAATTATGTGAGAACATTGGGGACGGTGTTCGGTTTAAGTAAAGGTGGGAGTAGTTAGGTGCGGTTGTTTTTTTTATGTTTTGTTTTGTTTGTTTGCTTGTTCTAAATGTGACAGCAGCTCATGTGTTTTGTATTGTAATTAATTTGGTGTTGTAATGAATGTTGAGCTGTTGTTGTGTTGTATTTGTTTATTTGGTTGTGTTGTGTAAATAATTTTTCAAATTAATATTTTTATCTTTTTCTCGAAATTTTTGTGAATTTTTTTATGTTGGATTTCTCGGCTTTTGTTTTGGTGCTTTTACAGAATAGTCATTGAGACCGAAGTCGTAGATAGAGATTTTCCTATGATGGATGGATTACGACCTTCTTAATGGAAATGTAGTCGATAGGAGTAGTTTTTTCTTTCTTTTTGTTTCTTTTGTTTGTTTCCCAAACATGTCGCTACTTTATGGTTGGAAATTCTTGTTACGTGTTGTATGATATAATGATGCAAGTGTGATTCGTATGAAAGCATGCAAATGTGTTAACATGTTGAGATACCTAGGCCATAGAGTTCGATCCGGCTTAATAGTGAATTCTTGTAATTAGGCTGATTGAAGAGTATGCTGAATATGTCTTGAGTTGAGCATGTGCAATGAGAGTGTGGTGAGGTTTCAATTCCATGATATTGTAAGTGTCTAGAACTTGTTTGGTGTGTGTACTAAACGAAATGAAGGATGTAGATTGTAGGAAAGGATGCTCTGCATTTCTTTGAAGCGAAAGTTTCTCCCTTATCATACCTACCTTGAATGTACATCCTAGTGCACCATTGACCTTACACTATTTTTTTCTTTGAAAAGTACAAGCGAGCTTAATCCCTTCTTTTCATTAGCCGTGAATTTGATCCAGGAACTCTTGGCAAAAACAATTTTCCACAGGTGTAAGTGAGAGGTAATGAAATGGAAGGAAAGCGGAAGTTGTGAAAGTTAAAAAGAAAGGTCAAGGTACCACTTGTTCAAATTGATTAATTAATAGTAGAGAGTAATAAAATCAAGGAATGAGAAAATATATATATATATAAAGATGCATAAATACTCTTTGCTAGTAAATTCGAGTGTGCTTAAAGAAATGAGAGCAAAACAAAGAAGAAAAATTCAAGAATGAGAGGATGGAGGAGACGGTGCAGTAATGAAGGAGGATGTGAAAAGAGCTTAAGGAAGCTAGTTGCTATTATTAGTTAGCCAGGTATTTACTAGTTCCTTAGCTTACATTACACCAATCAAGTCTATGTGATCTTACATCCTGCGTCCTTATATTAGTGGAGTAATACACACTAGAGCAAGCCTATGATTCATGACATGATGCATGTGAATTCTTTGGGAGAGAGAGCGAAATCGTATACATATACTCCTAAATGTAGTGCTTTGGAAATCATATGATGGAAAATGGGGTAATTCTCTTTTGTTGTTAGGGCACATGCTTGACAAGAGCTTAAATTTCGTGTTGGATGTGATCGGTTGGTTTGCACAGTTTCCAAGATCGGAAATCGATTCTTGAGTTTAGGAGGTCTTTGTCGGTGTAGTTTGTTCGGTGCGTTTCACAACTACAAGCAAGTGCACGTGGTCAGACAAAAAGTAAAATGGCTAAAGTAAGCCAAGTATGGATCCCACACAACCAAGGTAATAATCGACTTAAGTGTTAATAAACCATAACTTTAAAAATACGAGACAATAATTTAAAGAAGATTTTGAGAGTTTGTTTCCTAATTTATACTAATCTAAGATAAAACCTAAAGTGATCGAACTATAGTAATGAAAGTGAGGCTAAAGAGAACATGCGGGGAAGTAATTTATCGATACAATTCGGTTAATCTTTCCTTCGGTTGCTAGTCAAGAATTATTGCCTATGGATTTAACCCCATTATTCAACCCAACTTAAGAATCATGAACCTTCAACCTACTTTTCTGTGATAAAAAGAATTTCACGTTCTAGCCATACAAACCCGATTTTGTAATTGACTAATACGACTTTCGAGGATATATTTAAAGGTAAATCAATTCTCAATTTTCCCAAACTAAGTAAGAGATCATGTCCTACCAATTCACAACTTTCCAATTTCTTTCCTTTTCAAGATAAAACTGGACTTTTTAGATATACATTAACATTGGCCAAACATAAATGCGGTAAGAACAACAAGTGTAGAACAACAATTGAAGAAAAGATGAAAAACCAAGATGATCAACAATTACATTCCACTACAAATGTTCTTAACCTCGACAAAAGTGAATTTAGCCACTCATTTGTAAGTTAAACATCATCAAATGAGTATAAATCATACAAACAATTAAAATAAAGGAGAAAGAGATAGAGAATAACCCTAGGATTTTCGTCCCTCAGTTTGCACTTTTTGTAACCCACGTCCTTTCTCAACTAAGTCGAGAATAAATTAAAATAAAACCTAAGTGTTCTATTTATACTAGTAGAATTTTTCCTAGGAATAACAACAACGTGTCCCTGAAATGTATCGCGGAGCACTACCTGTGACACCATGTATCACGAGTACTTGCCTCGTGACATGTGATGTGTATCGCGAGCTTGCTTGCCTCCGTGACACGGAGTATCGAGAGCCCTGCAAATCGCCCAATTTATTCCAACTTTGTTGTTTCGCTCCGATATCATTCCTCCCACTTCACCAAATCATAGATTGGGTCCTCTAATGCATTATTTCCTTCAAAAACAAAGACTAATCATATTGGTTAATATTTCTTCTCATTTATATAAAAAGGCATGAAAATGTACATAATTAAATACATAAACAAGACAAAATTAAGTTATAAAGTATCACTTTGGCATGTAATTATGCCCAAGATCATAAGCCCACACTTAAAGTCTTGTTCATCCTCAAACAAACCTTTTACATCTCATGCACATGAAGACTAACACATAGATAATTTAGCAAGATAATTCAAGCTACGGTTATAGATTATTTAAGATAACAAATAAAAATAGAGCATGCCACGATTTAATCAATGAAATGATATACATCTCTGTTAAGACTTCTCAACCTCAAGAATCGACTCTCAATATCAACAAACTCATACAAATTAGTTGATCAAGACATCTGACATGGATGTTATCTCTCATTAAACATGTGCCCTCACAACCAAGAGAGTTACCCCTTTTTACTCACAAATATTCAAATCCAAACCAAGTATGGGTATATGAATAAAAATTACGCTCGCTCTCATAAAGAATTCACATGCATCATGTAGTGACCCATAAGCTTGCCCTTAGTGTTTTTACTCCACTCATTTAAGGATGTATGAACGTAGATCAAGTAGGACTTAATGGGTTGTAATGTAAGCTAAGGAACGGGTAGGAACTATTACGACGGTAATAGTGACTATCTTCCCCAAGCGCTTTTAATAACTTTAACCTTCATTAAGGATATCTCTTCTCTTACTTCACCCTCATTCTTTTCAATCTTGGAATTTTTTCTTTCTTCTTGTTCCCCTTTCTTTAAGCACACTCGGCAAGTATTAAAGAATTACTTAAGCAATTTTTCATTCATTTATTTTCTTACTCCCTACAATAATTAACCATTTTCACACAAGTGCACCTTTGTCCTTTTCTCAACTTTTACAACTTGCTACTTTTCTTCTTTTAATTCTCCTCCTTCACTCTTTTGGATTTTTCATGGCGCCGGAGTTTTGGATCAAATTCAAGGCTAATAAAAGAAAAGGATTAATCTTATGTTATGATATCAAAGAATAGGCTCGAGGCTCAATGGGGCTAACTAGGATTAAATATTCAAGGTAGGTAAAGTGAGGGATAGCATTTAGGTTCATTCAAAGAGTTGCCTAAATCATCTCCTACAATTCATCCTTCATTTCATTTTATATACACACCGGGCAAGTTCTAGACATTCACAATAGCACGAATATTCCAAAACCTTACACTCATGGCACATGCTCAAATCAAGAACTTGTGTGAGACTCTGCTTACAGCTAATCACAAGAATTCCAAACATTAGCTTCAATCATATTGAGTCAAATTCAAGAGCCTAAGTGTCTCACACAAAGTTATAACCTTGAATGCTTCAACACTAACCACACTTGTATCTTACAATCATGCATAGCACATAACAAGAACATCAAGCCATCAATTAGCTACGGGTTCAAAGCCAGCCTGCGGCTAATTTTTCCTCAAGACGGTCGTCATCCATTCCATCATCGGAAATAGTCTCTAACTACGACTACAAACATTATATACATACAAAGAATTAATTTTTGTTCGGTTCAAAAGACCCTCAGTCGGAAAAGAGCGAAAGAAAAACCACCGGAGTGATGAAGTCATGCTTGACTCACAACAAAAATTCAAATATTTCTCACAAGCATTACATTCACCAAAACTTGTTAAGCACAAAAATTTTAAAATTTTCCTCCTTACACTTGAATCATGCTACGTCCCCATAGATCAACTTAATATTTAAAGAGGTGAAATACCTGAAGCCTTTAGGCCTAGCTAACAACATGCTTTCCCTTCAACTTTACACAAGTGGGTGTTGACCCCACACTTTTTCTTCCATGCTGTGCTTCCTCCTCACGGGTACTCAGACTTCCCCTCCATACATGCTTAACTTACCACCAAAACAACACAAGAAGAAAAATTAATAAAATCAACTTAAATGCGAAATTAAAGTGGTACCCATGGTACCCACTTGGGTTTGCCTCCCAGAAGCACCTAATTTTACGTCGCGGCACGACGTATCAAGTTTCACCACTTTTCCTCCCGGCTTGAGGATATGAATCTCACCTAATTTCTTCTCTAATTTCCTCTTATGCTCCGGGGTGGTGGTGAAAAATTGTAAGGACCAAGCAGTAGATGTTGCCTTTTGAACTTATTAGCCCTTAAGTAAGCGAGAAGTCATTTTGTCTCTCGGAAACTCGTCATTCAAAATATACGAGGCTTGGTCCTCCTCTGAAAATTCTGTTTAAGCTTGGAAGACTCTATTTCTATGTTGTCAACAAAACTCAATGTCGAAAAATTCTTGAGTGTGGTAATACACCTCAACTGCAGCGAGGCGCATTGTGCTTGACCTCCTTCTTGGTCTACACCTTCTCGGCATCGGCATCTATCTCTCCATTAATGTCAAGCTAGGGTATACTCATCTCTTAACTTACTGAATGAACTTTCCATAAGTGTGAGCCCATCTTGGGGACACCGAGAGATTACAGTTGTTGGGCTTCATCCAAAAATTCACCCTTTCTTCCTCTTGTAGTTCCTCTTGAATATGTCGCCTAAAACTATTGCAATTTATCACAAGCTTGACCTCGGCCATCATCTTCGTGACTTTGACTCTCATCCTTTCTAGAGCCTCTTGATTCTCTTCTTCACAGAAATCTCAATGCGCCATCGCCTCCTTACGTTATACATTTGCTCAAGAGTTGTTTCGGCATGTCTTCTATTCGAGCTTGGCATCCCAAGTTCTCATTTTCGGCATGCCTATATTCAGCAAAAACAGAAAGATCATAGTAGGGGCTTGGTGGAGGAGTATGCATTCGGACCCAGCCATCCCAGCCATCGGCCACCACATATATTGCACGTGTTACGGTGTTGCCACGAGTGGTGTCTCTGCAATTCAGACAAATTCACCAAAATATAGTATCACCAGTTAAATCATTTGTATTCCACGATGTCATGTCAAGAAGAATTATCCAAAAAAAAATCAAAAAGAATTAAAAAAACACTAAGACCAAGTTATACAGCACTTATAGAAATTGTAAACTAACACTAAGAAAACAATTTTACTTCATTGCCGGTCAGCGGCGCAAAAACTTTTCGGTGCGTTTCGCGACTACATGCAAGTGTAGGTCGAACAAGTAGTAAAACAGCTCAAGTAAGACAAGTATCGATCCCGGGGTGAGACAGTAATAATCGACTTAAGTGCTAATGAACTCTAACTTTAAAAATGCGATTAATAATTTGAAAGATTTTGAGGATTTGTTTCATAATTTATACTAATATAAGACAAAATTATAAAGTGCGACTGAACTATAGTAATGAGGCAATGAGGCTAAGCGAACATACGAGGGAGTAATTTATCGATATAATTCGGTTAATCTTTCCTTGATTTGCTATCCAAGAATTATTGCCTATAGTTGAAACTTTCGTATTCAACGGGTAAGAATCATGAACCTTCAACCTACATTTACGTGATAAAAGA
Organism: Datura stramonium; assembly: GCA_018107945.1. NCBI lineage: Eukaryota > Viridiplantae > Streptophyta > Magnoliopsida > Solanales > Solanaceae > Datura > Datura stramonium. The sequence continues at coordinate 54,411 of JACEIK010007297.1, forward strand.
ATTTTATGTTCTAGCCATACAAACCCGATTCCTTAATTTATTCATCGACTTTGAGATATATTTCTATTATTGAAGGTAAATCAATTCTTAATTTTCTAACTTCCAAGTTTAAATCTTAAAATTCAAAATTACAAATTCAAACCTTTCCAATTTCTTTCCTTTTCAAGATAAAATTGGACTTTTTAGATATATATTAACATTGGCCAAACATTAATGTAGTAAGAACAGGGTGATAGAACAACCATTGAAGAAAAGGAATGAAAAAGATAACCAAGATGATCAACAATTGCATTCCACTATAAATGTTCTTAACCTCGGCAAGAATTGAATTTAGACACTCATTTGTGGATTAAACATCGTCAGAGTAATTATAAATCATACAAACAATTGAAATAAAGGAAAAGAGATAGAGAAGAACCCTAGGATTTTCGTCCCCTCAACTTCTGTAACCCACGACCATTCTCAACTAAGTCATAATAATTAAAATAAAACCTAAGTGTTCTATTTATACTAGTGAGAATTTTTCGGAATAACCGGGCAACGTGTCACGGAAGTGTCGGAGCACGCCTCCGTGACACGGAGTGTATCGCGAACCTTTGCCTCCCAGTGACACGGTGTGTATCGAGGCTGCTGCCTCTGTGACACGGTGTGTCGCGAACCTTTGCCTCCGTGACACGGAGGTATCGCGGAAACCCTCGAAATCGCCCAATTTATTCCAACTTTGGTGTTTCGCTCGATATCATTCCTCCACTTCCTGCAAATCATAGATTAGGTCCTCCCATATTTCCTTCAAAAACAAAGACTAATCATGTTGGTTAATATTTCTTCTCATTTATAAAAAGGCATGAAATGTACATAATTAAATACATAAACAAGACAAAGCCCAAGTTATTAAGTATCACTTTGGCATGTAATTATGCCCAAGATCATAGTTCATTGTATTGATGATACCATGCATGTTTTCTTGATGATTTGCTATTTTAAATAATCTGTATAGTAGTAGCTTTAATGGTCGAGCCAAATTAGCTATGCGTGGGTGTCAATTGCATGAGATGTGAGTGTATTGTTCGAGGACGAACAAGGTTTTAAGTGTGGGGTAATTGATCTTAGGCGAGTGCATGCCCAGAGTGATACGAAATGCTTCATTTCTACTTGTTTATCTATTGTTATGTATACATTCTCATGTGATTCTGAGTTAAATGTGAATTTATACTAACCAACATGATTAGTGTTGTTTTGCGGGGAAAATGAAATTTGAAGCTAATATATATGTTGGTGAAGTGTGGGAATGGACTTGGAAACAAAAGGATTGGAAGTTGACAAGGGAGAGCAGCAAAAGTAAGGGCTCCACAGCTGGCGTCGTGTCACGCTACCATCGCGGAGGCATTACGCCTCGGATGAATTAATTATGTCAAAATCCAGTGGAGGTTCGCGTTGCCTCGGCACGGAGGGCGGTGCTCGCGATGCACTCAGGTGTCACGTTGAGTGTAATTACACAGAACCTCAAGTTCCAATGAAGGTGCGCGATAGCACAGTAGCACAGAGGCAAGGCCTTTCCGCGATGCAAGCACGTGCCACGTTGAGGTGGAATACACAGGAGCCGATTTCTAGTGGTGCGTACCGTGGCACGGAGGGAGTGCTCACGATACACTGTTGTGCCATTGCTTGACCATTCGGAAAAATTCTCAATAGTATAAATAACAAACTTAGGTTTTATTTTGAACATTCGACTTGGTTGAGGAAGAGCATGGGTTACGAGGCAGTTGAAGGGGCCCGAAAATTCTGGGTTCTTCTCTTTCTCTTTCTCTGAAATTTCAATTGCTTTTATGAATTCTACTTATTTGAAGATGTTTAATTCAAAATTGAGTGGCTAATTCACTTCTTCTTGAGGTTAAGAATAGTTTAGAGGAATGTAATTGCTTGATCATTTAAGTTTTCATCTTTTCTTCAATGGTTGTTACATCAATTCTTGTTTTACTACATTAATGTTTGGCCAATGTTAATGTATCATCCAATTTTGATTTTTTAAAAGGAAAGGAACTGGACGGTGTGAATTGGTACGATATGATCTTTTTCTTAGGCATAAAAATTGAGAAAGATTTACATTCAAAATAGAAATATCTGAAATCTTATTAGTCAATTACGAAATCGGTTATGTATGGCTAGAGCATGAAATTGCTTATATCACGAAATGTAGAATAGTCTCATGATTCTTAAATTGGATAGGAGTCGAAAGATTAATCCATAGGCAATTAATTCACGACTATCAAGCGAAGAGAGAAGATTAGATGAATTGAATTAATAAATTACATCACTGCGTGTTTTGTCTTAACCTCGGCTTGTTCATACTTATTGAGACTCAAATTATAATCTTGACTTAGATTCTCATTACTTATTAAACTTTAACTCTTAAAACATTATATATTTGGTTATGCATTCATAAAGATATCGTTCAACGACGCTTAAGTTAATTAATAATGTAGTTCAGTCCATGTGGGATAGATAGTTGGCTTGAAATAAGACACTTTACTACTTGTTCGACCACGTGCACTTGTGTGTAGTTTCACACCGAGCAGTGATCAAAGTCAAGGCTAGGGAAAGATTAGGATCCTATCTGTGTACGAAAGGCTATCTAGAATCGAAGGTGGGCGTCTTCTCCTAAAGGGAGATGATCTACTACATTACTAAGTTATTTTATGTTTCGGGTGTTATGACTTGAAGAGTGGATGTTGAGGTGGCTCATTGTCACATAGTATTTTATCCACCCAGTGCCACTACGTCATGCCGTAGCCTACGAGAAAGTATGGCATGAAGAAGTACATAGAGGAGTTAGAGTAGCTAAGTGTCCAAATTGTCAAGAAGCCCGAGATTGAGCATGAACTGGAGGTATCTTGCCGGAACATTAGTATCCCTACTTTGAAGTAGGAAGATATCAATGAGACTTTTACCATAGGGTTGCCTCATTACACGTCGTCGGTATGACTCATTCGGTTGTGTTGCGGAACGGAGTTGACAGTAGCACATTTCCACTGCAGGTCAAAAACACAGATTAAATTTGAGCACTATGCTAGATTGTACTTTAAAGATTTAGTTCTACTACATGGAGTTCCCTTTTCCATCAGCCGGATAGAGGTACTTAGTTCACCTTATTAGTTTTGGAGATCGTTCCAAAAGGGACTTGGTACTCAAGTCAAACTTAGCACGACTTTTTCACCGTAGACGGATGGTCGGGTGGGGAACCATTCGAACTCTAGAGGACATTTTGAGAGCGTGTGTGATTTACTTAATGGGTATTTAGGATGATTATTTTCCTCTCATTGAGTTTGCACAAAAATAATAGTTTTTACTCCAGCCAGAGCATGATTCGTTTGAGGGTTCTTTATAAATGAGAGATGTATATCACCTATCAGGATTGATTGAAATGAAGTTTTTGCATTCATAGGGCGATTCGATTCATGAGGCCATCGAGAAAGTCCAACATTAGGGAAAGGATAAAAAATAGCTCGGAGTGGTCGGGAAATCATATGTTTTGATATTAGGCGGAGAGAACTTGTGTTTGAAGTTGACAATTGGGTATTTTGAAGGTGTCATATGAAGGGCGTTTTAAGGTTTGGAAAGAAAGGAAGATAAGTTTTCGATATGTTGGCCCTACGGGATTACGGAAGCGAGTGGAAAAAGTGGCGTATAATTTGGAGCCCAGTAATTAGCTTTAGTGCATCCACTTTTCTAATAAAGTTTAAGAATCGGCTTATTCGAGGGGAGCTACGTGGGAAGTTAGGCAGATATGATGGCTAGATACATGCATCTTTTCCCTTCTGGCTTAGTTCTAGCACGAGTATCAATTTCCTTAATTACCCTCCTATTTAGTTTCATGTCAAGTTCATATCTACTTCCTTTCATGTTTTAGAATGTATATATGATACATGAATTCGGTTTAGTTATGTATTTGAGTCCAAAGTCACTCCTCCTTCGGTTTTCGGCTTGAGATGTTTAGTATTTGGGTTTGCGGTTCATTTTCCCAACCTTTACGTATGCTTAACCTGCATTAAAGGAAAAATATTTTCTATGAGAATATTGTAATAGCAGAAAAGTTTCTCGGACTAGGTTGAGTTTATGCTTTGTCGGCATAAAATATGAATGTTTTTCCTCAATACGGCTCATACAATGAGTCGTAGGGGTGTACGAGTCATAAGATGACCCGTGGTGGAGGGCTAAGTTCCACCCTCCCAACCCACCAGGTCCCCCACTACAAGGGTTATTGTGGGTATGACTGGAAGTCGGGAATAAATGATAGGTCATTGGATTTTTATGTGCCTTATATAAGTAGTTGTACGATTCGTACTATGGAGTTCTACGGGTCATGATAGGCAATTGTGGAAATCTTTAGGGGAGTTGGAGAAAATTGGAATGGCTAGTTATGGGAGCTAACCACGAGTCGTAGGAAGATTGTACAAGTCGTGGTATGGGTAGTATGACTAGCAATGGGTTTTCTGAATTCATCAAGGGTATTTTCGTAAATCCTAAGCTCGTAAGTCCTAAACTACATCTTTTTAGACCTAAAAGGAGGTTTTAAGAGGATTTAGCCTATCTCAAAGTCATTAGGCTTTCCCATGATATTAAGCTTTGAATTCCTTTGGAAGATCAATCTAAGTTCTATCAATTCTTCCCTAAATATCTTGGGATTTCAAAGACAAATTAAGAATCGGTTTACCCGAGTATGTAGAGCGATGAATGCGAGTTTCTTTCCACTCATGCCTAGAATTTCTCCTCAAGTTCCTGAATTTAAGTCTTACTTAAGGATTTATGATCTTATAGGATTTTAGCAATTTAATGAATTTCTACGTGATAATACATGGGTCAATGCCCTCGTATTTCAAAGCATGTCTTAAGATTTATGGGCAGATTTTATATACAAATTGATTATAATCTCACGATTTCAAGTTTTATAAATTATGCCCTATTATGCAGGATTTATAAAAAGTCAAGTTTATGATTCATGATTTCAGTATGATAGAGATGTGGCATGAATGAATGTTTATAAATTGCCCATATATGTGAATCCATGATTTTGATTTATGAATTCTATTTCAAGCATGCATGATTTTAAGTTTTGGGCAATCGCACACATGTTAGAAAGTATATATTTTTCACGATTTAGCCAAGGCTAATAAGATTTGTTTATCATACGTTTTCGCAGTCAATACTCCCACTACAACTTATTATATGTTACGGAGTCAAGACTCCCCATTTTAGATTTCAGACTATGCATGTGATTATAATTTCAGCTTTGTTATAAATGATGGAAGCACTATGCATATTTTAGGGAGTATTGTCTAGCATTGAGAGCTTAAAGTTATCATACGTTTTGCCGATCAAGACTCCTATTACAACTTATTATATGTTACGTAGGTTTATATATTTATTTGGGGCCTCTCAAGAGAGTTTCCCTCCTCGCAGAGGCCTTCAACTTGATTTTGATATCATGGTAGCGTGTTTAGCCATGAAAAGGTTTGGAAGTCTTCCCACTTGAGCATAATAGTTGCGGCATCACATAAGCTCTATTGTGATGGTGTCGGTGTGACAAGTCTCCCATTGTTCCTCTTGTTTGTTATTCATGGTTTATGACTTATGATAGTATTTTCTGATGAGTTTACCCAATGATCGGTTTGAGCTTTTACTTATGATTTCGGCTATGACAAGTCCTTATGATTTCTATTTTTAGCTACGGGTCATTCTATTCGAGATATGATATTTGACTTATGATATACATGTTTCAAAATCTCGGATTTCGACATGCATTCCTTACTCTCATGATCTTATGATTTATGTTTATATCCATGATTTTATTAAGCATTCACTCGGCTATGATTTACTTACCTTGCATACTCGGTACATTCAAAGTATTGACCGCCTACTCTTTTGTTGTATCATTTCATGTTCTGAGTCCAAGCGACCGGGCTTCTGTTTTGCATTATTCCGGCTCCTCGAGATTAAATTCGATCCCCACTTTGGTGAGTCCTCCTCTTAGGGACAATCAATTTAGCATTTGATTATGTTATATTTAGCTTGAATTTACCGAGCTAGTTGGGGATGTTGTCCCATCGAGATCATCGAACATGTTAGAGGCTTATCGAGACATTATGTAGATTTTTAGCTTTGTCGTGTGTTAACTCTTTTTATGATGGTTATGTTATTGGACATCCACTTATTCATGTTTCAATTTTAAGATTCCGCTTTATGATATGCTTTTTAGTTGCTATATTCACACCATGGGTCAACTTAGAGCCATTGCGATTCTGAGTCCGTGTCTCGGTTCGGGGTCCTAGGCGAGGTCATGACACCTAGTTAGGTCTCATGAGCGATTTCATTTTAACCTTTATCAACAGTTCCAAACTAACTCTCTGCGGTCATAGCTCAAGCTATTCAATGAAACTCAATTTCAAGGCTTTGTTGTTCTTTTCTTTTCTAATCTCTACTTCTCGTTCAATAAAGAAGAGAATTAGGGATAGTCCTAAAAGTTGTGCACCGTTAAGAAAAAAATTAATCATGAAGAAAAGAACAATATAGGCATTTGTATTGGTCTAGAATCACTTTGTGTTAACCTTAGTTTGTTATTCCTATAGTTTCACAATCTTAGTTATGAAAGATTTAGTTATTCATGTGAGCAAAGAATAAAATCAGACTTCATAGACAAAAACATGATTAAACACTTACACTATTGATGGGAAAGCCAAATAATCAATTTCACAATCAAACTTGTAAAAAATAAGAACAATGATGAAGCTTGTGTCAAAGTATTCGAGTATTTTCTCTCCAACAAGTTAGGGAATCCAAAAACTACAATTACAATTGAAAAGTATCGGCCTCTATTAAGAAAATAACCTAAAGTATTTATACAATTCTTGAAATCCTTTTCTAATTTACTTGAGGATTATATTGTCAAGTCATCCTATGAGTCATAGCATCTTTGCTACTAATCGTAGGAAGCTTTTGTCTTCTCGAATATTATAGGTTGGGTACGACTTGATAATGTCCAAATCCACTACAAAGAGTGAGAGAATCTACATGATCATATGCAATATATAATTTACCCAACTATGAGTCGGGGTGAATCCCGAGGAATGAGGAGTGATTGCTACTAAATTCATAAATCAATCGAACTAACTAGCATCATTGTATAACAACTTTTAAAGTAAATTTTAGGGAAAGTAATATCTTATATGACTCTAAAGCAATAAAAAAAAATAGGGCAATGAATTTAAACAACGATGAAAGCAAGTTCTAGGGATGCACTATTGGCCAGGCATGAATAGGATTGGGGTTAATTGCTAAGTCTAAAGAACCAATTATAAGCATGAATAGTCATGGAAAAGGCTGCATGATGTTTCTCAATCACTTGGGGACATTGTACTTAATTTCTCTTGAATCCAAGGTCGCATAACAATATAGCCACATTAACTAGGAGAAGAATTTGACTATTTCTGGCCTCAACTCTTAGGCTGAACTTTGAAAATGGGTATTGGCTATCTACAGCCCAACCTCCTTCAAAATTCAATTCCCACTGTGTTTTCTCACCCAAATTCTACTTCTCTTTCTCGAAAAAGAAAGATAAGTAAACCTTATTCATGTTTGAAACCATAAATATTTCAATTGAAACTCGAGAGAAAGGAACAATTCACGCTAGATAAGTGAATCTAAGACTAAAAACTTAACACCGATTCATTTCTAGCTATCAAGCACACACCCTAGCAATAAAATTAGCTACTCATGAATGAAAATAAGAAGATATACCAATAAATGATTCCTCAACATTCATCATTGAATATAAAACTCAAGCTTCAAAATGTACTTCAATGGTGGGTTTTTCCCTAGCTACTTGAAGAAGAAGAAAAGAAAAATCTCTAACTTCTCTCTATCTTTCTCTATCTACAATATGATGTGCCTGAAAAGTTCTTTTTCACCGATAATTCTCAAATCATACCTCCTTACGAAGTATGCGGCGGGCGTTGTCAATAAAGAACCTAACTAGAGATTGGGGTCGATCCCATAGAATATGGAAGAATGTAGAAGAACGCTAGTGCTTAAGCTTTTGATTAATTATTTCCTAAGAGGGGAATTTATAAAAGTAATAAATAATAATGTTGAGAAATTTTTTGTAGTTTCCAAATTAATGCAACTAACTGGGGTAAGTGTTCCCCATGAATTCATAACCACAAGGCGTTTTATACTACTAATCTATTCCGGTTCTTATCATGCAATATCGGTAAGTAAATTTCACCTAAATGGTTGTTTCCCTATTTAGATGATTATCACCAAACAACTTGAGTCAGATCACGGGTGTATCCTTTACTAATCCTTACCCTTGATATCATATTGGTTATTCATGGACAAGGTCAAGCTATTATATAAGGGTTGATAGCCTCAAGTTACTTGTTAATCCCTTGTCCCATTCACTACCTCCTTGGTCAGGTAAGTAAGAATAAGGCAAGTTCATAACGTTTTCAACCCACTTTAAAAATTAATTAAAATGAAGGAAGTGACAATACATGCATAAACTCCGTTCAAGAATCACTAAGTATTTGACCTCATTGTGTTAATTTATCATCATTCCCACAACCCCTAGTTGTAGTGATTTTAGCCTATCATGTTTTGCAGAAGTAAATTAATAGATTTCATAAATAAAATCAAAAATTAATACTTGGGTGATAGGAAGAAACTTACTTGATTGTACAGCAATAAGAAGAACAATTCAACAATCGTCTCGAAGTTCCAAGCGTAAGACACCAAACTTGTATCTAAAACTTGAGACTTAAAACTCTAATCCTACTTGAAGACTTTTGAACTTGAAAATTCAACTCTTGAAGACATGCTTATTACGAGAGTAAAGAGAGTATTTATAGTAGTAGATTTATGTTTTCCTTTTTTTACCATATGAATTTTACTTGGGATTAAAATTTTTCCTTTTTCTAGTTGAAGTAGAAAAGCCAATTTTTGCCATTTTGGGAGCCTTGCGCGTCGCCCCAACCATTGTCGCATTGCGATTCAGCAGCGGGTTACCTAGCGATTTCGTTGTGTATGGGCGCAGTCGTTGAAGCCCTCGTGTTAACTCCTTCCAAATTTTGGTGTACATACGGTTGATTCGAGTGATCTTGCCAACGAGTCATTTAGTCAACTGCGACTCTTTATATCTTTCATCATCCTTGGTTACTTTATCAATAATTTCTCTCGCGGTTTTCTGTGACTTCATGACTCGTTACGATATGTAGCGAGTCATTCCCTCAACCTCAGGTACCGTTTACGCATCTTCAAACTCAACCTTTGCCCACGACTTCGGCTTCTTTTCATCTTCAGTCCATAAGCCTCAAATACATTTCAAATCCATTCTTTTTAGCCTGAAAAATCTAATCACATGTGTTTGCTAATTTTCACAAATATATAACATAAACACATGCAAACACACATAATTTATTCTCAAAACATAGAAAATGCAGACCAAAATATGTCTATGAAGTGCGTGAGTACACCTTTCATCAACACCCCACACTTAAACTGTTGTTTCTTTCTCAAAAAATCTACTACTTCCCTTCTAACAATTAAGCAAAAGAATTCATCCACACAAATAGGTATACTTACACTTAGGATCATGAGACACATCAATGAAGTCTAACAATTTCATTCATACATATAGGATCAACATTAGAATGTCAAAGTTTGAAATCACATAGCTTTTGACAACTAACTCTCATCAAGACATATTTTAGGCTAACATGAATTATATGTAATAGCAATCAAAGATTAAACCAAACCTTACCATTGTACCCCTCACATGCAGAGAGATGCCGTTTTCACACACAAGATATAGAATAAGATTAACTTGGGCATAAATAAAATAATTCTGCTCACTCTCACAAAAAAAAAGAACTCAACATACACATGCAAAGACTGACCCATAGGCTTTCAGATTAGTGTAATACTCTAAGCTAATATAGAATTTTGAATGAGGATCAATTAGGAAATAAATTTGTACTTTTAATGTAGGCTAGGGACGGGTAGGAACTATTTGTCAAGATAGTTACTAATCTCCTTAAGCGCACTTTAATACTTCACAACACTTTGATTTTAAGCACATTCTTCAATTTCTAAATTTTTCCTTATACCTCCTTTTATTTTTCAACTTTTCAACTTAGGTGACTAGTGGAGATTTTTCTTTTCACACTTATTTACACATTTTTTTCTCTCTTTTCTTTCCTTTCTTCGTTCCCACCATTTACGCACCTCCTCTAGCCACCTCAACTTAAGCATTTTCTTATGTTGAGTTCTAATATCAAGGAAGGACCGGGGCAAAAGCATGTTCATTGTAAATGAAAAGATGCAGTTAATCGCTAAATCATGATTTTCCATCTTCAAAATTTTTTAAAGCTCTTTCTTCTTTTGTTTTCCCACTAAGCATACCCTCCTTATTTAGAAAAATTTCACCGTTTTCTTTTCTTCCAATTCACCACACATTTTAGTTTTTCCCTTCACTTTTCCAATTATGTTCCTTTCCTACAAAACATTTTCATTAAAGTGATCTAGGAGTCATTTGGAGCAAATACAAGTCAATAGAACAAAGAGAGGATTAAACACCAATAATGGCTATCAAAAGAATAGGCTAAGTCTCAACATGACTAACTAGGATAATTACAATCAAGGTAGGTAAAATAGGATAAAAATAAGGCTATCAAAGAAATGTCTATATCACTTCCTAAATCCATCATTCTTATTTTGGTTGCACACTCTAGGAAAGTTCTAGACATCAATTTACAAGCATGGAGTATATCAAAATTCCTTACACATTGGCACAAAATGGTTTAACAATGGAATTCAAGATCACATAAACACCTATATCCATATTGCATGCATAACATAATTAAGCCCTTTTTTTTTCAAGTACAAGAATCAATTTCCAAAAGACTAGGTGTTTCTTCCTTTTTCATGCATTTTTAGTGAATTAAATAAAAGTCCAAATGATACTCAGTGAAGCACCTAGCATTCGTGGGCACTCAAGTCTTGTTCTTCCTAATGACTAATTTAAGCTTATGATGGTCATCATCCATCCATCATCGGAAACGTAATGACTCAATAGACAGAAAATAAAAAGAAATCTAGACTCTCTAGTCGGTTCTAAGGGCTATCCACCGAAAAAGTACCGAAAATAAAAATCGGAAGGAACCCAAAATAAAAAATAAAACTAAAAAAAATATTTTATATTATAGAAAAAATTAAACAAAAATTGCAAAATTCTCAAAAAAAAAACTAGGCCTACCATGTGAGTGAGAATTAAGGCATGCATGGTAATATGATTCACATCTCCCACCCACACTTAATTGGTTACATTATCCCTAGAGCTAAAACAAATAAGCATAAAGTAATAGAGTGCAAGAAGAACTCCCTTGACCTCTACTCCTTGTCTTCAATATTTAAGCTCAATCTTCTTCCCGAAAATTATGACCTATCACCTACACACTTGAACAAACACATAAAAAGCGAACAAAAAGTTTATCTTAGGTTGCCTCCCAAGTAGCGCTGATTGCGTCGCGGCTGCCACGGAGGTATCTTGATTACTCGACTTCATCAAGATGCAGTAAGATTCGTGGTCACATCTTAACCACTTGTTTTACCATACTAACATGTGACACATCGAGAGAAGATAAAAGAAAAACAATAAAAGAGGAAATAAAGACTAAAAGTTAAGCACAAGCAATTAATCTAATCCTAGCGTATTCGCAGCAACGGTGCAGCTTTTTGATAACGCTCAAACCACCTTCACAGAAGTATGAAGCGGGCGTTGTCAATAAAGAACCCGACTATAGGTTGGGGGTCTATCCCATGAGAGAATACGGAAGAATGTGAAGAACGCTGAGTGCCTTGGCTCACTTTTTAGTTAATTATTTCTAGAAATTTGTAAAAGTGATAAATAAAAATGTTGAGAAATTGTTTATTGTTCCAAATTAATGCAAATAACTAGAGTAAGTGTTCCCCAGGATTCATAACCACAGGCGTTTTATACTAGTGATCTATTCCGATGCTTATCATGCAATATCGGTAAGTTAATTTCACCTAAATGTTTGGTGCCCTATTTATATGATTATCACCTTTCAACTTGGTCAGTCTATGGGTGTATGCTTCATAACCCTTACCCTTGATATCAAATTAACAATTCCCGGACAAGGTCAAGTTATTAGATGAGGTTGTCTTTGAAATCTCCGTTGTTATTCCCTTTTCCCATTGACTACCTCCTTGGTCTGGAAATGCAGAATAAGGCAAGTTCTAACATTTGCAACCATTAAAAATCAATTAAAGCGAAGGAAGAAATAATACATGCATAAACTTCATTCCAAGAATCATCAAGTATTTTACGTGTGTTAATTTGTCATGGGTTCCCATACCCCTGAATTATGGTGGTTTTAGCCTATCATGTTTATATGATAATTAATAGATTTCATAAATAAAAAGCAAAAATTAATACCTAGCGTTGATAGGAAAAGGCTCACTTGATTATTGCAACAATAAAGAAGAACAATTGATAATTTTCTTGAAGTTCCAAACGTAAGACACAAAACTTGTATCTAAAAACTTGAGACTTAAAACTCTAAACCTTCTTGAAGACTTTAGTGAAAATTCAACTCTTGAAGACATCTTTATTACATGAAAATAAAGGGGTATTTATAGTAGTAGATTTATTTTCGTTGTTCCTTGATGAATTTGACTTGAGATTATATTTTTCCTTTTCCTAGTTGAAGTAGGAAGCTTGATTTTACGTTTTAGGAGTCTTCTGTGTCGCCCCAACCCTTCTAGCATTGCCCAGTTAACGCGACTTGTTGTGCATGAAAAGCGATTCATTAGGCCCCTTCGTGGTCTAGCTCCTTCAAATTTTCAATATACCTTACAGTTGATTCCAGTGATACGCAGCGAGTCGTTTACTCATATCCACTTACTTTGTCAATAATTTCTCACAGTTTCACATTGACTTCATGACTCGTTCACGGATGTAAGGAGTCGTTCCCTCAACTTGCCGTCGGGTACCTTTGTTTCTGCATCTTTCAAACTCAACCTTTGCCCCACGACCGGCTTGCTTTTCATCTTCTACCATTCCATAAGTCTCAAGCCATTCAAATCCATCCCTTTTAGCCTAAAAACATCTAATCACATACGTTAGCCATATTTTCTAAATATATAAACATTACATAAAAACACACATAATTTGTTCTCAAAATATAGTAAAGTATAGGAAAAATTATGTCTATGAAGTGCGTAGTACACCACTTCATCATTCTCCCATTATATAAGTGTGGCAAATCGGGAAATTACTGCTCTTTTCCTTATGCACGGATTCCCCGCACTTTCCTTAGAAAGATCCAAAGTGTCTTTGTGCGAGCTAACATTTTACCCACAATCGACATGGAGCTCACTTGCACGACACCTCAAAGAAAGCCGCCCAAACGTGGGTGCAGTCAAATAAGCTTGCTTGTCTTTTTGTGATTACGCGGTGCTCAAATGTGTACCTTAGTCTTCTATTTCTAGCAACTTTTCTTTTTTTTCAATTCCTTTTTTTTTCCTTGTTCACGTTTAATAACGCATAAAACCTTTCTAATTTGAGTTGAAAACAAAGAAAAAGCTCTTGCTTAATGTCTAATGAGTTGGTAGAATACTAAATCATCAAACTTCAGAAACATATGAACCATTTCTAGTCATCAAGCAAGGCATTTCCTCACAACCCAAGAAATTGAATTAAGCATGTCATAACACAAGGGTTGCACAAAAAGGACCACTAGAACTTAGGACAATCCCAAAATCACACACCGACTCAATAAAATGAAAAGACTCAAACATGTTGCACATACACTGTGGTAACCACAAACAATTGGAAAATCTCACAAATATTACTTTCACTAAAAGCAAGGGGCATAACTAATCAAACAAGATCAATAACATCTCAAGTCATTGACAATCCATTCAAGAGTTTGCCTTCAAGTTCACGGCACACTTGTCTCTCTCCACGCTTCTCAATTTGAAACACATTTAAGCATATACCCCTAGGAAGTGATTCCACTCACACAATAAGAAAGAATCCCATTTAGTTTGATGCATTTCACACACATAGGGATTATAAAATAAAGCAAATATGTCTTATTACAAAGAAATTAGTGCATCCAGAATTGACACATAGGCTTTCCCTTCATGTAACTTCATTCACAATAAAGTTGTTTTTCAGATCTGATTGTTAGAAGTTATGTGAATCTAGAATAGTTTTGAATTTAAGAATACCATATGCGCAAATGACCTCTAATTCATAGTTTGCCTTGTTTATCTATGTGTTTGTACAGTGTATTGTAGGAAAGTGTGAATTTATACTAACCAACGTGATTAGCATTATTTTGCGGGAAAAACGTACTTTTTAAGGAGCTAAGATGCATGTTAGGGAATTGAAGATGGACTCGGGAACGAGCAAGGAATTGGCCAAGAAGGAAGCAAGAAATAAAGAACCGCGTGGAGCCGTGACACGCTGCCATCGCGGATGCATTCTGTGGGGGCTAATTTCAAGGATTTCGGAGAGGTCCGCGGTCCCGAGCCGTGGCACGTTGGAATTAATTTCATGGATCTTGAAGCATTTCGGTGAGTGCGCATTTGCAGAGTAGCCACGGCCCAGGCATGCTCCGCGTTGCATGTCGTGCCACGTTAGGGACAATTACAGGCGGCCAAATTCCGGGAGAGCCTCCACGTTTGCACCGTGTCACGGGCGGTGCTCGAGATGCACTCCGTGACAGTTGCTTATTGACTAAGGAAAAATACTCACCGGTATAAAATAGAACACTTAGGTTCATTTTGAGTATTCGACTTGGTGGAGCAGAACGTGGAGTTACGGGCGGTTGAGAGGACGAAAATTCTTAGGGTTTTTCTCTATCCCTTTCTTCTTTCTTTCAATTGTTTGTATGATTTACACTCATTTAACGATGTTCAATCCACAAATGGCGCTAATTTCACTTCTCGGCGAGGTTAGGAACAATTGTATTGAAGTAAACAGTGTTGATCATCTGGTTTTCCATATTTTCTTCCATGGTTGTTCTATTAATTCTTGTTCTTCTTGCGATAGTATCGGCCAATGTTAATGTATATCTAAAAAGTCGGTTTCACTGAAACCTGAGCTGGAAAGTTGTGAATTAATAGGATATGATCCTTCTTAGTTTGGAAAATTGAGAATTGATTTGCAGCGGGATAGAAATATACACGAAAGTCATTAGCTAGTCAAGTGTGGAATCGGTTACGTATGGCTAGAACACTTGAATTTCTTCTTATCACGAAATGTAGGTGGAAGGTTCATGATTCTTCGTTGCAGGTTAAATGCGAGGTTTTAATCAAGTAGGCATAAGTTCCGGTAGCATAGGAGAAAGATAAGCTTGATTTATATCGATAGTGAATTTCTTTACATGTTCTTTCTAGCCTCGGCATGCTCACATTCATAGTTCGAGACTCACTTGCGCATATTTATTTTAGCGGTAGTATAAAATTAGATAACCAAAAATATAATTTTCTTCTGTATTTGTCTTCATTTCTAGAGTTACGATAGAATTGACACTTGAGGTGATTTTGCCTGTAGTCAATTTTGTGGGATCGATACTTGGCTTACTTGAACCCAACACTGCTTGTTCGACCACGTGCGCTGCGTGTAGTCCTCCCGAACTGATCGAACAAGTTTTGGCGCCACGTTCTTAGGGAGCGCTTGGTGGCGAGGATTATAATTTTCAAAGTGTTAGTTTGCTATTTCTTTATTTAAGTGTTGACAACTTGGTCTTAGCACATATTTTACGAGATAACGGATTCACATTGAACACTAGCAAGAGACAAAGAATTTGGTGGACCCATCCTTAGAAGCGGAAGAACCCAATTCCATCGCCAACGGAAAGCTCTAGAAGAGAAAAGCTGCAGTTGCTCAGCAAACAGTGCAGGCAACCACGGAATCCCACCACTTGTGAGCGTGGTAGTGCCCGAGTAAGCGGCGGCGATTCGCGATGTGGAAATCCCATATCTTTAGCAATGTGCGTCTAGCATTCGCAAACTGAGCCGGGGAGGGAGGTTCGAGCTTAACGAACATGGTGCAATTAGCGCACCTGGCGGCGAGTTCACGGGTCTCCCTCCCACGAGGATCACAACAACATCTTCAAACCTTTTTGGAGATAAGTGACAACATCCCGTTGGAGTGTCAACGATTATGTCGAGGCTTACATTGTTCCCATTTTCACTTTTGGGAGAAGCCAAGGTGGGTGAGCCACGATTCTATAACCACATGGGATAGTCTTGCAAGAAGTTCTTGATCCGGTTCTTTACTTGGGTAAAACAAGCAAGACTTAGAAGTCCAAATTCTAAGTTTTAAACAAGAAGGAGAATGCATGTATCCAAGCTTGGGAAAGAATTCAAATCGGCATTTGCGGGATTGTCCTCATCACCACCAATCCAAATGATGTCTTTGGTGCACACTTTTATAGAATGTTTGGAACCCCACACAAAAATCTTGCCGGACTACGCATTTGAGGACAAGCATTAGAAAGACTTATGATGAGGTTTATACTTTGTTAAATCATATTTCGCGGGGAAATGGGAGTGGAATGCGGACTCTTCAAGAGGAGGAGCAAGGAAAGAAGAGCTGGAGTCTTAGAAGTGGATGGTTTACAGCTATTGCTTTGCACAAACCATACCTTGCGAGAATCAGCTCAACACCTTCGGCAGCATGAGCTTGAATGGGTCTCAAGCCCCGGTGAATGCAGTGCGGTAGATTTGGTGTGAAAGTGTGCGGGAGTAATGAACACTCGGAGTTTGAGTGTTGTGGAAGCCAAAATCATTTCGGTGAACTTTGTCGGCAATGCACAAGGAATAATCACAGTATGGTAACGGCTACAATTCCAAGCTTGGAGGAATCACCGAATTTCTCTTGGGGTGCCCAACAACCATCGGGCGAGTTCGAGTCGGGGTGCAAAGGGAATCAAGGAGGGCGCGGGAACTATCAAGCTGTCTGAAACAACAATGCCCCTCCTCCACCACCATCGCCGGCGGTGAGAGATGGTACAGAGTGATGATAGCTAACCAAGCTCCAATTGTAGGTGACTATCAAATTGGCGATCGGAGTCAAGAATAATCAGTTAGCTACCAAGAAATGTTTAGTATCGGGATTTGGGCGGTTTCTTTGGAGCCCAAAACAAGGCCTAGAGGAGGACTTCCCGACGACACGAGACCCAACCCCAAGCGGTGAATGCGGTGACCACAAGGAGTGGCTTGCGGTTAAGTAGGTGGAACGGAAAGACCACCTCTCAACAATCGGGGCAGCCCCGAAATGGAGAGGAGCAAATTGATGAGGAAGAAAAGGGCCGAACCGGAAAGACCTCCACCCCCGTTCCCTAACGATTAAAAACACAAGGAGGCGTGTTTCAAAAAGGTCATGGAGGTGCTTAAACGTACACATTAGCACCTCTTGTTGATGTTTTGCGGGGAGTGCCGAGAAGTACGCAAAGTGCATAAAGGACATCGTGGAGAGAACAAGCGAACTGCAGGTATGTCACGAGTGCTCTTACGGAGAGTGCTTCCCGAGATATAGAGCAGATTGCCCAAAAGCTCAAAGACCACAGGTAGCTTTACAATTCAATTGACAATTGGGCGAGTATACGAGCTCGCGGACTATGTAACTTGGGAGCGAGCATTAACTGATGCCGACCTCGGTATTCAAGAAGTTGGGGCTAGGGAGTCCTAGACCAACAACGGTGATCTTGCAGCTAGCGGATCGTTCCTTGGCAAGACCGGAAGGTATTGTGGAGGGGCGTCTTTGGTGCAAGTCGACTCCACCTGATCTTCATTGAATTTCATTGTCTTTAGGACTTGAGCAGTGGCGAAGTCCCATTTATTTTGGGGCGTCCCTTTTTGGCTACGGAAGCTGGCCACGATAGATGTAGCTGCGGGGCAGCTCCGCGATGCGGCACACGACAGGTGGAGGTGTTCGTGTATCACAAAACCACCAAGCTCCCGGCCGTATGTGAGGAACTCTGAGTTATCAACGTGTTTGAGCAGGTTTGAAGTTTGCTCGGGCGTTGAGAGTCTTGAAGGAAGTTAGTGGGGCGACCCAGCGGGGTAAGCAGCGAGGGTGAGGCGTGTTTGTGAGAAGCGTCTGTCACCATTTAGGGGTGGAATGAGCTTAAATGACGTCGAGCGCGGCAGTAAACCGACGGCTGCGGAGGCAGCCCCGTGAATTTATTGTTTTTATAATTGTTGATTAAAAAAAGAAAAAAAAAAAAAATGAGAAAGAAATAAAAATATGTATTGTAAATATAAAATTAAAATATTGTGTTGTATCTTTCAAACAGCTGATTCTAAATGATTTCTTGTTGTAAAAGATAAATTTCGGAGTTGATCGGAGGCAAAAATGCAAAGGATCGCAAAGGAGGAAAAACGAGGTAAGAAAAAATTTAAAAGTGGCAAAGCAGTGAGCACAGCGCGATGGCTCCGTGTCACGAGGAGGAGGGCCTCGCGTTACCCTCCATGATACGTTGAAGTGCAGGTACACAAATTCGAGAATACTTTTGAGATGGCCTCCGTGTCACAGTGATGCTCCAGCGTTACCCTCGTATTGACGCGTTGAAGAGTATTATTCGCGTCGGGTCACACCAGCAGGTAACCCGCCGCGAAATTCCCTTTTTAACCCCGATTTCCACATTTTCTCTCATTTTCATCCTCACGACAAACCTCCCAAAAATTCCCTCTCCTCAACGTGTCACGGACCTAGGTACAAATTTCATCAAGTTTTCTTCCGTTCTTGAATTAAAGGTATGTTCATCAACTCTAACTCAATTTTAGTTGAAATTTTTCAATTTGGAGCATGATGTATGAGTAAACCTTACCTAGTTAGAAATTGAACTTAAATTCATTCAAGTTATTGTTGGCGAATGTTAGAATGCGTCATTGAGATTACCCCGCGACAGAAGCGTGACATGAGCCCCTGTCGAATCTTTGTAAAATTGTAGCTAGAGGCTTGGGGAGGTGAACATGAAATGGGAAGCTTGTTGAATTGCAAATGCTGGTGGAGTTTGTATATGTTGGGTGAGATGAGTTAGTCGTATTATGCATTGTATGTTAAAAGGCAAGCCAGTTTTTGGGGAGTGAAATTGTACCATACAAGAAATGGGTAGATGGCATAGGTTTGTATAGGTAAAGAGTTTTTCGTTCTTTTTTCTTTTTCATTGCCAAGTGCTATGTATAAAATTGTGATAGACGGTGATATTGTATTGGGTGTATGAAGTAAGTAGCACAAATGAATTTACACCACGAATTCTTTGAATGCAGAAGGCATGTTGTTATTTTTTGTGTTTTCTTTTCTTGTTTTTGGTAAATTATAAATAAGAGGCTGTTCTTGCGGTGATGCTGAAATTGTGGCTAAAGACTAAGTGTGGGGTAGCTAACCTAACTTGACAACAAATCAAACTAGTACAATTGTGAGTTTTGTGGGCTGTCTACTTTATTTGAAAGGATTATTAGCGGGAAAGACATAAAGGAAAAGGCGCACTCTACGTCGGGCGCAGTAGAAAAAGACTCAAAGCGAGAACGACGGTCAGCGGCACAGTGATTTCCACGCATGACAGCAGCGCCATCACGAACCGATGGGTGACGGAGAATGGAAGAAATGAGTACGCAAAGCCTGAGGAGAACAGAGTACTTCCACAGAGGCATATTGCAAGAGCCATTAGCACGGGGAGTTCCCCGCATTGTACAGCGGATTACGACAGCTACTTGAGATTTGCGCTTCATTTTTGAGAGCGAGTCTTCACTTGATTCGGGAGTTCATGCAAATTGGAACTAGAAGCGCTCATGATCACACCATCAAAAATATGGGGCCCAGGCGTCACCCTTGAGCCTCATCACCTGAATGCCATATTGAGAGCGCGAACTGCGCGCCCATGTACTCACAGCTGAATGTCACTCCACCATATGCGGATATCGAGACGCACATTGTGGAGCCCGTTCGGCAGCACTTGGCTGGAGCGAGGCATAGGAGAGGGGCTACCATCGAACATTGCCTACTCACATATGAACGGGAAAGCCGGGGATACGGGCGAGATAGTTTGTTCCTTCTTAATTTCGAGGGTGCACATAGCCAGATGTCACCGGGATCATGCATATGCTTAGTGTATGCACGATGAAAATTTGGAGATAAATGTCGGGGTGGTGATCATATCGCCATGAAGAGCGCTTGCATCAAGGGCACCAGTGAGTTTGACTATGCGACCACGTTCTGAGGGCACAGATGTGGAGAAGAGGCCTGGACTATATCCCATGAATGGAGAGGCGTGCGCGTGGACGTCACAAAGAACCCGAGGCACTCGACACCACTCACGAGGCGATTCTTACACTAGCGAAACGACATGCTCGAGATGATCGTACATAGCGCATGTTCGGAGGATGCGGTCTCAGTGTGCATAGGCGGGAGACCGGCAACGAGATGGTACATGGCGGCTAGAGCCTAGATTACCCTTTCGGCAAAAACGCCGGGGGCTCTATGTCGTGTGGGCCCGAGCTTTTATGGGCTTGAAGTGGATGATGATGTCCCAGTGATGAGAAGACACGTCGTGAGGATTCCGGCGTTGAGTCGAAGGAGGACTGACGGGGAAGACCGAGACATGGGAGGCAATGTGGCACTTGACGAAGAAGTGGAATGCTTTGATTGATCAGAGTTTCACGACCCACTTTTGTGCTTTGTTGAATGTATGAGCACTGGGGGCAGTGTTCGGTTTTAAGTGTAGGGTGAGAGTAGTTAGGTGGTGTTGTTTTTGTCTTGATTTGTGGGTATATTCATGTCTGTTGTTGTCTTGAAACAAATTTTGTGACCTTGTGATTTTTGTATGTATGTGCGTATTGTAGGTATCTTTGTGAAAGTTTGTTGTGTCTTGTTAGATATTGTGCTTGATGTGTAAATAGTTTTTTTGTAAGTATGATATTTTAAAATTTTCGTTAATTATTTTTATCATTTAGGTTTCTCGGAGTTTGTTTCGGGTTCTTTTGCCGAGAAGAGTCCCACATGAGCCCAGAAGTCGTAAATAGTGACCGTTCCCTATATGATGGATGGATGACGGCCGTCTTAAGGGAATGAAGTCGATAGGAGTAGCTTTTTATTTTCAATTTTGGTTTGTTTGGTTGTATCCTATGCATGTTACTACTCTGTATAGCTACGAAATTCTTGTTGCGTGTTGTACATGATGTTTAGAATGCAAAGGTGATTCGTATGAAAGTATGCAATTTTTGTACATATGTGAGATACTTAGGCCACAGAATTCGATTCGGTGTGATAGAGGCTTAATGTTGAATTCTTGTAATTAGGCGATTAAAGAGTTTGTGAATATGTCTTGAGTTGAGCATGTGCAATGAGTGTCTAGCGAGGTCTCATTTATTCCATGCTATTGTGAAATTGATGCAACAGAACTTCTTGGTGTGTATACGAAGCGAAATGAAGGAAGTGTAGTGTAGGAAAGGATGGTAGGCGTTTCTTTGTTTAGCCTAAAGTTTTTTTCTTTTCATACCCACCTTGAATGTTAAATCCTAGTTAGCCCATTGAGCCTTTAGCCTATATTTTTTTCTTTTGTCGAAAATTGTAAACCAAGCTCAACCCTATCTCTTTTCATTTTCGTAAACTAATCCGAAGCTCTTAGCGCTCAAAGAAAAAAATAATTTTCCCACCGGTGTAAAGGAGTGAAATGGTGAAAAGAAAATAAAGAGCAGAAAAAGCAAAGCGATGAAAGTAAAGTAAAGAAAAAAAAAAGAGTCAAGGTGCACTAACCGAGATTTAAAGAATATGAAGTGCATAACTAATCTTTGATGTTAAGTCACGGCGTGTAGTGTGCTCAAAGAAGTGGGGACAAAAATAAGAAAGACTTCAAGGTGGAGGAAGGAAGAAATTATGCTTGGATTGTGAGGGGAGGTATGGAAAAGCGCTTAAGGAGGCTAGTTACTATTGTTAGTTGGCCCGGTATATACTAGTTCCGTGGATTGCATTTACAACCCGTTAAGTCTACGTGATCCTACATCACGCGTCCTTATATTAGTGGGTAATACACTAGAGGCAAACCTATAGTTCATGACACAATGCATGTGAATTCTTTTGGGAGAGAGAGTGAAATTGTGTGTATATACCCCGGCATGAAATGTTTTAGAGTTCATGTGATTAAAAAGGGGAAACTCTCTTGTGTTGTGAGGGAACATGTTTGACGAAAGAATAAATTCATGTCGGTTATCTTGGTCAGCTAATTTGCATGGAGTTCTTGGAGTAGCAGAGTCGATTCGTGATGTCAGGAGGTCTTGATATGTTTAATATCATTGTAATGATGATTCCATGCATGTTTTCTTGATGATTTGTTATGTAAATAATCGGATGACCGTAACTCGGATTCTTTGACAAAGTAGCCATGATGAGTGTCAATTGCTGAGGTGTAAGAGTATTGTTAGAGGACGAACAAGATTTTAAGTGTGAGGTAGGTGATGCGGGGCATATTTATGCCCAAGTGATACTCAATTGCATCGTTTTTGCCTTGTTTATCCAACAATGTTTGTACATTCTCATGTAAATTGTAGGAAGTGTGAATTTATACTAACCAACATGATTAGCGTTGTCTTGGAAAAACATAACTTTTTAGGAGCTAAGATGCATGTTGGGAGGAATCAGAGATGGACTCGGGAAGGAGCGAATTCGCCGGGAAAGCAGAAATAAAAGAGGCGCTCCGCGATGCGTCGTGACACGCGCCATCAGCGGATGCATTCTATCCAGGGAGATTTAATTTCAAGGATTTGCCTTGTTTATCCAACAATGTTTGTACATTCTCATGTAAATTGTAGGAAAGTGTGAATTTATACTAACCAACATGATTAGCGTTGTCTTGCAGGAAAAACATACTTTTTAGGGAGCTAAGATGCATGTTGGGAGGAATCAGAGATGGACTCGGGAAGGAGCAAGGAATTCGCCAGGAGAAGCAAGAAATAAAGAGGCTCCGCGATGGAGTCGTGACACGCTGCCATCGCGGATGCATTCTGTCCGGGAGATTTAATTTCAAGGATTTCCAGAGAG
>JACEIK010007298.1:0-21459 GCA_018107945.1 Datura stramonium
ATATATTCACATTTACATAAAATCACATGTGAATGTATATAAATAAGTAGATAAACAAGACTAAATTGAGTTATAAAGTAGCACTTGGGCATGCAATTATTCCCAAGATCAGTCCCATCAACCCATCGTACGTATTTGAGGCTTTCAGACAGTGTGTAGTACTCAGCTTGTGTATGTCTAAGTGATTCTGTTTGTTATGATATGTCATGATTATGCTTACGTTTCCGTTATGCCTTGTGATTAGTCTTCCGCTTATAATGAATGAAGTTATATGTATGCTTATTCCATGGGTCGACTTGGGGCCTATCAGGGTTCCTTGTCCCGTGTTATGATCCATGTCTACGTTTGAGTCGTGAGAAAATTGGTATCAGAGCCATAGGTTTTGAAGTGTCCTAGGGTGTCTGAAATCTGCATTAAGTAGAGTCTTTTTCATAGGTGTGAAGTGCACCACACTTATGACGAAGAGGCTACGAGACGTTTAGGAAATGTTCCCTTCTTTCATGATCCATGTCGTGCGATAAAAAGTCTTTCTATCCTTCTAATTCATTCCATTCGCGATTGCAGAATCAAGGCTCCCAAGAGAATGAATGGAAGAAGAAATGGGAACGATGAAGACCACATAGATGGCAATGATCATGGACATCAGCAGGCCCCACCTATTCAGGAGCCCCAGGCACCAAAGCCAGTTGCCCACGCTGAGTTTCGGGCGGCTATCCAGATGTTCACACAGGCCTTGACCGCTAAGTTCAACCAGTAGATTTTTGTGCATATCCCACAGAATAGTAGTGTGGCAGAAGCCCGGATTAGAGACTTCTTAAAGATGAACCCTCCGGAGTTCCTTGGGTCCAAGGTGGATGAGGATCCGCACGATTTCATCGAGGAGATTCTAAAGATCACCCAGGTTATATGGGTGACCAATGGAGATTTTATTGATTTGGCCTCCTATTAGCTAAAGGGGGTGGCTCACATATGGTTCAAATAATGGAGAGATGCTAGGATAGTGGGTGCAGGCCCTATCAGTTGGGAAGAGTTCCATACAACATTCTTGGATTGATTCTTCCCTTGGGAGATCAGGGAGCAAAAGGAGGCCAAGTTTATTAACTTGAATCAGGGTGATATGTTGGTTCAGGAGTATGCATTGGATTTCACCCGACTATCTAAATATGCACCACAGTTGGTGGCATACCATAGGACTCGAGTGAGTCGATTTGTGCATATGGTGGTGGACTACTTGGATAAGTATTGTAGGATCACCATGTTGCATCAGGATATAGATTTTCCCCGTATGTGTTGCATGCTCAGCAGATGGAGATGGTGTATTGAAGGTAGAGAGAGGCCAAGAGGGCCAGGACCAACAGTTACGGGACTTCTTAGGTCAGATCAGGGGGTGGACAGCGTCAGCAGTCTCAACATAGGTCAATTGCTCCAGCACCATCATCGGCTAGTACGCCATCTAGATTACGAGGGGATCAGAGGAGCAGGGCTCTAGATTTGAGAGTCCAGGGTAGCATGCAGATAGAGCGCACTTTCCCAGCTTGTGCGAGGTGCGGCAAGAATCATCCTGTGAGGTGCCTAGTCGGCTCGGATGCTTGTTTCGAGTGTGGCAAACCCGGACACAGACTTAGGGATTGCCCTTCAACCATATCAAGGGTCGGTGGAGCCTGTATGCCAGCCAGTTCTGCCACTCCAGTAGCACGTCCCCCTCAGTAGGGTGCCTCTACCAGTTCAGCCAGCAGTCAGCATCAAAATCGATTTTATGCTTTAGCACCCCGTCAGGAGCAGGAGGTCTCCCCGGATGTGATCACTGGTATGTTGTGTTTTTTTCATATTGATGTTTATGCTTTTCTAGATTCGGGAGCTACCTTTTCTTTTGTGACCCCTTACATTTCTAGTATCTTTAGAGTTAGTCCCGAGAATCTATCAGAACCATTTTCGGTTTCTACTCCTATTGGTGATTCAGTTGTAGCTAGGCGGGTGTATAGAGGATGCCCGATCACTATATTGCATAAAGTCACCTCCACAAACCTTGTAGAGTTATCCATGACTAAATTTGATATTATTCTTGGTATGGATTGGTTGTATGCGTGTTATGCTTCTGTAAATTGTAGAACCCATGCGGTGGAATTTCATTTTCCGGGTAAATCAGTTTTAGAGTGGGAGGGTAGTTCAGTTGTACCAGCAGGTCGATTTATTTCATATCTTAACGCCCGGAAGATGATTTCTAAGGGTTTCATGTACCATCTAGTCAGGGTTAAGGATGTTGAGTACGAGACCCCAACTATCCAGTCAATTTCGGTGGTGCGTGAGTATCCAGAGGTCTTTCCCGATGATTTTCTAGGTGTTCCTCCCGAGTGGGAGATAGATTTTGGTATTGACCTTCTACCCAATATGCAGCCTATATTTATACCTCCTTACAGGATGGCTACATCCGATCTAAAAGAGTTGAAGTATCAGTTGAAGGACCTGTTAGATAAGGGCATTATCAGACCAAGCAAGTCTCCATGGGGTGCACCGATGTTATTTGTCCGAAAGAAGGATGGTTCGCTTTGGATGTGCATTGATTATCGGCAATTGAACAAGGTCACCATTAAGAACAGGTATCCTTTACCCAGGATTGATGATTTGTTTGACTAGCTTCAGGGTGCTGAGTGTTTGTCAAAGATAGATCTCAGGTCCGGGTATCATCAACTTAGGGTTCGGGAGTGTGATATCCCGAAGACAACCTTCAGGATGCGGTATGGTCATTATGAGTTTATAGTCATGTCTTTTGGACTAACAAATGCTGCTGCAGCTTTTATGGGCCTAATGAATAGGGTGTTCAAGTCGTATCTGGACATGTTCATGATTGTATTCATTGATGACATCCTTATATACTCTCGGAGCGAGGACTAGCATGCCGCTCATTTGAGAGTAGTGCTTCAGACTCTCAAGGATCGCCGATTGTATGCAAAGTTTAGCAAGTGCAAGTTCTAGTTGAAATCGGTAGCATTTCTAGGCCATGTAGTATCAGGCGAGGGCATAAAAGTAGATTCTCATAAAATTGAGGCAGTGAAGAATTGGCCTAGAACGGTGAATCCCTCGAATATTCAAAGTTTCTTGGGCTTAGCTAGCTACTATTGGAGGTTTGTTGAGGGTTTCTCATCTATTGCATCACCTTTGACCAAGTTGACTCAGAAAAAGGTAAGGTTCCAATGGTCGGAGGCTTGTGAAAAGAGCTTCCAAGAGTTGAAGGGTCGACTTACTACCGCAACGATGTTGACCCTACCCGGGGGTACAGATGGTTTTGTTGTGTATTGTGATTCTTTGATAATTGGACTCAGGTGTGTATTGATGTAGCATAGGAAAGTGATAGCATATGACTCAAGATAGTTGAAAGTCCATGAGAAGAATTATCTGACCCATGATCTTGAATTGGTCGCGGTAGTGTTTGCATTGAATATATGGCTACATTACTTGTATGGGGTTAATGTGGATGTATTTACGAACCAAAAGAGCTTACAATATGTGTTCACGCAAAAGGATCTCAATCTTTGGCAAAGGAGGTGGTTGGAGCTACTCAAGGACTACGATATGAGTGTCCTTTACCATCCGGATAAGGCTAATGTGGTAGTGGATGCACTTATTAGGCTCTCTATAAATAGTGTGTCCCATGTGGATGAGGGAAAGAAGGAGCTGGTGAAAGATGTCCATCGACTCGCAAGGTTGGAAGTTAGGTTGGTCGACTCGACCGATGGCGGTGTTGTTGTCCAGAACAAATCAGAATCATCCTTGGTTACTGATGTGAAAGCTAGACAAGATGAGGATCTGATTTTGGTAAAGCTGGAAGAAGCCGTTTGAAGTCATAAGGTGGAGGTCTTCTCCCAAGGGGGAGATGGTGTGCTTCGGTACCAGGGTTGCCTATGTGTTCCAGATGTTGATGATTTGAGGAGATGGATATTGCATGAGGCCCATGGATCCAAGTATTCTATCCATACAGGTGCCACCAAGATGTATCATGATTTATGAGAAATCTATTGGTGGGATGGCATGAAGAATGATATTGCAGAATTCATAGCCAAGTGCCCGAACTGTCAGCAAGTAAAGGTTGAGCATCAAAGGTCGGGAGGAATACTTCAGGATATCATCATTCCTTCTTTGAAGTGGGAAGAAATTAATATGGATTTCATAACAGGACTACCTCGTACTCGTCGACACTATGATTCTATTTGGGCGGTGGTAGACAGGTTGACCAAGGCTGCACATTTCCTACCGATGAAAACCACAGATTCAGTGGATGATTATGCCAAATTATATATTCGGGAGTTGGTTTGATTGCATAGAGTGCCCTTTTCTATCATTTTAGACCGAGGTACTCAATTCATCTCTCAGTTTTTGCGGTCTTTTCCAAAAGGGCTTGGAACTCAGGTTAAACTCAGCATAGCATTTCATCCACAAACGGATGGTCAAACGGAGCGGACAATTCAAACTCTCAAAGACATGTTTAGAGATTGTGTGATGGACTTTAAAGGTATTTGGTATGATCACTTTCCCCTGATCGAGTTTGCTTACAATAATAGCTATCATTCCAGTATCCAAATGGCACCGTACGAGGCTCTCTATGGGCGGAGATGTAGATCGTCCATTGGATGGTTTGAGGTTGGTGAGGCAGCTATGATAGGGCTAGATTCGGTTCATGAGGCTATGGTGAAGGTTCAGTTGATAAGGAACATGCTAAAAACCACTCAGAGTCGTCAAAAGTCATATGCTAATGTGAGGAGGAGAGAGTTGGAGTTCGAGGTGGACGATTGGGTATTTCTGAGGGTGTCTTCCATGAAGGGAGTAATGTGATTTTGGAAGAAAGGAAAACTCAGTCCCCACTATGTTGGTCCCTACCAGATTGTGAGAAGAGTTGGAAAGGTGGCGTATGAATTGGATTTTCCCTCAGAGTTATCTTCCGTGCATCCTGTGTTTCATGTGTCTCTTGTGAAGAAATGTTTGGGAGATCTATCTCTAGTAGTCACGGTGGAGAGCGTTGGTGTGAAAGATATACTTTGCTATGATGAGGTGCCGGCAGAAATATTGGATCGTCAGGTTCAGAGGCTAAGGAACAAGGAAGTAGCTTCAGTTAAAATATTATGGAGGAATCAGCATGTTGAAGGAGCTACTTGGGAAGCCAAAGCTGATATGATGGCTAGATACCCATACTAATCCTCTACTGGCTCAATTCCGACTTGAGGTATCAGTTTGCTCTATGACCCTATTTAGTTTCCATGTTCAGTTCATGTGTTCAAGTTTCTTTGATTGTATGGATTTGTATGTGAAGCATGAGATCAGTTAATCTATGTGATATGAATCGGAGGTAGTCATTCCGTTAGTTTTCAATTTAAATGATCAGTATTTGAATATTGTAATTGCATGTTTTTGTTTTCTGCTTGTTTCCTTCATTCAAGGATGAATGTTCACAAGGGGGAGATATTGTAATACCCCAAAAGGGCCTAAGAGTAGACCAGGGAGGTAAAAGTTGAAACTGCTGAAACTGGAAAAAACATCAAAGAACGAGAGGTGTAACGACTCATGGTTGGAAACCACGAGCCGTTGTTGTCAGTCGTGGTTTCAGGAGTCCGGGTGGCAGTGGAAGCAATGACCGATGTAACTACTCGTTGTGGGAAACAACGAGTCATTGTCTGTGTCGTGGTGAGAGATTGAATTTTAGCATTTGGGGAAATAACGGGTCATCCAACGACCCGTTATGAGTTACAATGACCCGTAGTCAGCAATCGTTGTCTACATGGTTAGATTTCCAGTGGACTTAACCGACGGACACCACATCCTGTTGGTGAAACAACGAGTCATGGTGAGACTAGTTGTGAGAAAGTTCAAAAATTTCAGAGCGGCAAGCAACGATCGACGCAACGATCCGTTGGACAAAAGGAAGAGTAGTCTTGTCGAGCCGTGGTTTGATTCGGAAGCAAGTACTGGGAAGTTCATACAATGAACCATACCATGAGTCATGGTAGCTTCCAACGACTCATTGGTACGCCTGTTGGTTAACCTGTGCAGATTTTCAGGCTAAATTAATTAAGGGCTTTTTCGACCTTTCTATTCTATAAGGCCCTAAACTACATCGTTTCATGTATTTTTAGGCAATTTTAAGGTAGGTTAAGTCCCTATTGCATAGATCATTCCAATGCATGAATATTAAGAGAAATTTTGAAGAGATCAAGCTATTCCTCAAGCCTTTCCCTATCAATTCATCCTTGGGCATTCAAGAACTTTAGAATCTAATCCTACCCAGGTATGTAGGGTTACAAATGGGTGTTTCCGTTCACAACCATGCCCATTCTCTAGTAATTTATGGAAATCTACCAAAAATCTATTGGGGTTTTATTTCAATTTTTATGAAAATATAAGGATTTACAAATGGGTTGTTCTAAATTGTGATTTACATGATATTTTATGAATTTTGATTAGATTTTTATAACTATTTTGATTATACAATGGTCGATTACGAATTTTATTAAATTAAGCCTATCTAAGCATGATCTATGATAAATCGATTTAAGATCTTTGTTTCCATTGATAATACTTACAAGCCTAGCATCATTTATGATTTAAAATATGAATTTATTCAATTACCCATCATGATTTGGTGACTCTCGAGCTATATGCATAATCTACAAGTATGTATGAAACCTATGATTCATTAATTATGTTTTAGGCAAACTCACGGGCTTTGTTTCATGGCTAGTTCACGTATTTACAAGCATTTTTTATGATTATCATAATTTAGCTAGCCAATGAACTCATGCATATTATATTATGAGCACTATATATTTTTTAGGAGTAGTATCGAACACCGAGTAGGTTCAGGGCCCAGGTTCTACCCCGGATCTAATAAACTACATGCCACCATAAGTATGTTGGGACCTTCCTTATGATTGTCCCCGAACCAAATGGCCCTCTTCATGTGTGATCACGCCTTTCATGGTTCTACCCTTGGCAAGGTACGAACACCCTCCCGACTAGGGTCACAAGTTGGGCTTCATGTGTGCTCATATGGGGTATGTCAGTTAAGAGAATCTCCCAATGTTCCTAATGATTTATGCATGTTTATGATTACGTATGTTGGCTCAAGAAATGTTCATTTTGGATTTTATCTTATGATCATGATTACATTTGTATTACAGATGCTTAGAATACCTTGAGTCTTTTTATATGTTATGTTACGATATTTATGATATGAGCATGATGTCATACTCTTATGATGTTTTATGAGCCTTTACATATTTAAATGTCCGTTTTACTTACCTTGCATACTCGGTACATTTCATGTACTGAGCGCATACTTTCTATGTTGTATCGTCTTATGATACAGGTTCCGGCTCTCAAGCTCATCCTCATACTAGATCATCTCAGAGTGTACTTTCAGCGTATTGGTGAGTCCTCATGTTCCGAGGGTCATTTGACAAAAATTCATGCTATTTTATGTTTTGGTACTTGTTCGGGTTAGTTGGGGGTGTTGTCCCATCAACCCATCGTATGTAATAGAAGCTTTCAAACAGTGTGTAGTATCAGCTTGTGTATGTCTAAGTGATTCCGTTTGTTATGATATGTCAAGATTATGCTTACGTTTACGTTATGCCTTGTGATTAGTCTTCCGCTTATAATGAATGAAGTTAGATGTATGCTTATGCCTTGGGTCAACTTGGGGCCTCTCGGGGTTCCTTGTCCCGTGTTACGATCCGGGTCTACGTTCGGGTCGTGACAATATTAGTTCATACAGTAGTTCAGATCAGTATCTCATATTTAGGGCATGTCTTTGACCATCAAATAGGATCATTTTGACCATATCAGTATATTTCAGTTTATTCAGTTTCAGCATTTCAATTGGTCATTGCATGTCATTACATCTCAGTTATTTATTCTTCATGCTATGTTTTCTCCTACATACTCAGTACATTCAAAGTACTGATGCATACCTCCTATGTTGTATCATTTTATGATACAGCTATAGATTCTCAGCGTTAGCACCATTAGCAGATCTCAACCAAGAGTTTGCAGCTGCACCAGTGGTGAGTCCTCATCTTTCAAGGGCGATGTTTATTTTTCTTCAGTTTTATTTCATTTAGTTGACTTTAGAGTTAGTTGGGAGCTTGTCCCAGCAACTCATCAGATATAGATGGCTTTCAGACACAGATTCAGATTTTCAGTTTTGTTTTCAGTTGTATATAGCTTTATAATGTAGTTTTACTTAAATGAGTTTTATTATTTTAAAAATTCCGCAATGTTTTTACTCAGATTACCAGTGTTATGATAGATCATGGGTTGACTTGGGGTTACTTGTGACTCCAAGTATCATGTCTCATCCAAGGTATAGACTCGGGTCGTGACAAATTTGATATTAGAGCACTACGTTTAGAGTGTCCTAGGATGTCTGAAAGTCGCGTCAAGTAGAGTCCATTTCATGAGTGTGAAGCGCGCCACACTTATGAAAGGGGGGATACAAAGCGTTTTTAGGAAAATTCCCTTATTCATTATTCTTATCGTGCGATATAGTGTAAACTCTAAAGTTTCTCTTATAACTCATGCTTTACGCATTCGCAGACAATGCATCCCAGAAGAGATAGTGGAAGAGGAAAAAATAATGGGAATCCACCAACCCACCAACTCTAGTAGGCCCTCTTAGTGGGCAAATGATAGTTGCAGAGCTCGAGGCTTCCAATAGAGTGTTAATACAGGCCACGACTACTCAACTTAACCAATAGGCAGGCGCACCTAGGAACCTTACCAAAGAGACGATAGCTACTAGGGTTCAAAACTTCACAAAAAGGAGTCCACCTGAGTTTCACGGTCCGAAAGCAGATGGAAAGTTCAAGGGAAAAGAAAAGGGGAGCAAGAGAGCAAGGTCAGGGGACTCAGGGTTTTCCCTATAGAGGATGAGTGGTGGACCTCATTTCCAATCCCGTCAAAGATCATCAGCCTCAGTTCCATTGCTAATCAGTGCTCCAACCAAACCCAGAGTAAGGGAGATTACCTACCCAGCTTGCATGAATTGTGGGAAGAACCATTTGGGAGAATGCATGGCTGGTTCAAGTGGTTGTTTTTGGTGCTGCAAGTCGGGCCATAGTCACATAGATTTCCCAGCAGCTAAGCAAGGCAAAGATAGAGCCTCAACTACCTCTTCCGTAGCCTTGTCAGGCTACCCAACTTGCGAGAAATGTGGAAGGAGCCACCCCAGTAACTGTTTGCTTAGTAAGAAAGGATGTTTTCGATTGGTCCATAGATTAAAGAATTGTCCTTTTTATGGACGTGGGAAGACTCGGCGAACCTTTCCAAAAGCTCGCCCATATCAGCAAGATCCAACATTTAGTTCAGATGACAGACAGCTCCAGATATAGTTGCAAGTATGTTATGAACTTTTTATGTTGATCCTTGCATGTTGTTAGGCCCAGGAGCCATAATATAAGGTATTAGATGCCTTTAGAATGCCAGTATGAAAATTATCCTGTGGTTGATATGAAATGGTTATAAGTATGAAACCTTCAGTGATATAGCTTTCGAGGCGAGTGAGAAGTCAAGAGTTAGTGATGTAACCTAGACTTAAGAAAGGATCTAAGAGCTTGAGAATGGTGACTTTAAACTAAGGGGGAGATGATAGGTTAAGAAGACCAAGTCACGCCCTAAGTGTTTTAGTAGAAGGGCTACAGAAATAAGAGCTATGGAATGTCAATCCTTCTTATTTCAGTTGTTTCCTCTTGTATTCCAGTTGACACTACATTCTACTTATGCTTATGTTCAAATTCCTAGAATTATAGATAACCGTTTTAGACAGCGATCCCGATCTCACTCCATGTCTTCGAAAATCCCAGCTTCATGTCATGAAAACTAGTTATGTACAGACTCATGTCCCACAATATGTTCAGCTCCAAGAACCCAATCCCTCATACTCTCCTTAACGGTCCATAAATCATGCTACATCATGTGTATGCTCAGATTAGGCTCTTTGAATGATTCATGCTTGCGATTTCCTTGCTCTAAGCCATGTGTACATTCACCTATATCAGGAATGATTGTTGTAATAGATATACTCATAATAACTTTCTATTTATACCTTAGGTTCTCATATACAGAAGTTCATGAGATGCAGTTGTTAGTCCTACTAGGGAGACAGGGAAATTCTTGGATGGCGTATGCTGCAGAGGAGTCCTAAGATGATTTTAGTGATAGGCTTGAATGATGTGGTGGTATTCATGGAAGTTGTTGTAGCTTGAAAGGTGTCTCTAAAGATTTTACCCAGGAAAGGGGTGATGAGATGTTGGTAAGGATGACAGTCTCTTTCAAAAAGATGTTTCAGTTGAAATTTTGACCGTCAAGATCGTAAGTTGGGAGAATAAGGAAGTTGTTCCAATAAAGGTTTTAAGGAACAATTAGCTAGTAGAAGGGACTACTTAGGAAACTAAATTCAGATAAGGCCACCCATTTAGATATCGGAAAGCAGTTATGGGATTTACAACTCCGTCCCTAACCGCTCAGTTCCAGCTTGAGAGGAACAGTTTCTCCTAATTACCCCACTTAGTTCCATTTCAGCTTCATGTCCTTTAGTTATTTTTCTCAAATCTTAGCATGCATGTATGATTCAGAAACTCAATTCAGATATGTAGTTTAGTTGGGAGTCAGATACTCCATTGGCATTCAGCTTTCGGGATTGCAACTCTTTCCCTAGCCTTTTAGCTCAGTCACTACGTTGGTTCTCAGTTTTGAGTGCTTAGTATTTGGGATTTTAGTTTCATCCCTATCCTTTCAGTATGTTTAACCTACATTCGAGGATGAATGTTCCCAAGGGGGAGATATTATAACACCTCAAACATTTCTAAGATCAGACCCTAAACATAAAGAAAGAATTCAGAAGGGAAGTGGAAATTTCACCACATAATGGGTCATGGTATGACACGTTAGGTGACTTCACGAGTCGTGGTGAGACTCGTGGCAAGAATTCAATGAAGTCCTATTCAGAGCTCTAAGGTAATGACCTACGTCACAACTCGTGGGATGAGGAGATGAGTCGTGGGGTCCTTGGCACGAGCAGCAGCCTGAAATGTCAAGACTCCAGGGGACATGAGACTTGATCACTCATTAAGTTTAGTAATGAGTCATCCTGAGAGTCATCGAGGGGAAGTGTAAGATAAAGGTTTCAGTGATGAAGGATGGTGACCACAAACCGTTAGGTGAGGCTATGACCTGTGACAACGATCGTTAGAAGAATGTCAATTTTGAGGCAGTGGTGATGACGAGGGGAGACGACGAGTCATCATAGCAAGTCATGACTCGTCATGTCAGTTGTGGGATGAAAGACCATGATTGTTTACTTCAGTGGTAACAGAAGGAGTCACAAGTCGTTAAGTCATACAATGACTCGTGAAGTCAGTCGTTGGTAAATTCGAGGGAATTTTGAGAAAAGTTCCAGTGCACTGCACGACTTAGCCCCACGAGTAATCCCTGACCCCACGACTCGTGGAGTGCCTCGTGAGGGCTGGAAGGGTCCTTTTTCCTGCGAATTTCCTAGGGTGCTTTTGTAATTTCCTATGCTCCTAAATCCTAAACTACGTCATTTTGGGTATCTAGTGGGATGGTTTTAAGGGTATTATCTAGCCTAGTCCCTCATTCGATCCTAAAACATTCACGAATCCTTCTTCTCTGTTTCTCTTTTTCTATCAAGGCTCAAGAACTAGGGTTCCTCTCCACGGTGCAGTAGCTTCAAGACCTTTAGAGAAATTCTTCAACCAGGCATGTGGGACTTCAACAAGGGTCCCCTTTCGTACTTGTGTGCCGAGTTTTATGTAAAACCCTAGTTACTAAATTTTAGAAAAAAAATAATTATGTCTTAAGATCTCAATCTAAGCATGATCCCTCATATGTTTTATGTGAATTTAAAGACCCTCATGATAAGCAGCAATGCATGTTATGAAATTATTCCTAAATTCTTGATTTATGTATATGAAATGATGGTAGCATGTTTTCTAGAATTTTACTATGTATTAGCGCTATTTTCAAGATATGGCTCTTATGAAGTATGTACATGACTTTTACCATGATTTCATTATATATGTTTAAAGTATGATTTGAAATTATGAGCTTGCATGAATAAGGAACCCATAATGTATATTATGCTCTGGATTTAGGATTCCATGAATTGAGTAAGAAAAGGTATGTCTATGATTTCCCTAGACTCTTTGGCCTCTGGTTAGCTGAAGGTTCCTTAGTCTTGGTCCTTATCACAAATCAGAGTAGAACTTGCATGATTTTGAATAAAAAACAGAAATGTCATGTTGATATGTTATATTTTGATTGAGTTATGACTGACTAAAGTAGATCCTTGAGTAGAAGTTAATATCTTGGTATATTCAGCATCAGAGTCTCAGTCCGCACTCAGAACACTTAGAATTCTACAGAATGGTCAGTTTTCCGTGTTGGGATTTCCCATGTTATTAATATCAGTTGATTATCTTAATCAGTTCATGCTAGTCAAGTTTTAGTAAGAATACTATCCTACTCAGTCATTTCAGAAATGTCAGCTGATCAGTTTGACTACAGTCTTCTCCTAAGATGTCAGTGATGCCTCCCAGTAATCAGTATTTAGACTTAGACATCATTTATCAGATTTTAGTTGATTCTTTAGACGGTTACGACACGTCCAATTAAGCAGCTCTAGCCAGTCTTAGAACCAGCACTTCCAGCTATTAGTTTATTTTTTAGACGGTTATGACGCTTCTAGCTAAGTAGCTTTGACCAATCTTAAAAGACCAGTTACAAAATCCGGTCTGATAAGACTCTTAGGGTACTTCTAGATAAGTATACCTGACTTAGTATGGGCCCCAGTTTCGATCTATCATCTTGGTATTAGTAGTCATGTTAGGACCATCCAATGGGAGTAGGACTTAGCACCGAGAGGGGATCGGGATTCCAACGCACCCAGATTCCCAAAACTACGTTGCCACCATAGGTTCTTTTTACTGGCCTCATGGCCCCAAACCCGTGATCACTCAGTTCATGCGTCTATACCCTGGCAAGGTATATTAGGTCCTACCGGTGGGGTGTATACATCAGACTCCACGTCTAGCTCACGTGGTTATATGTCGGTTATAGACTCTCCCACTAGTCCGTTCAGTTAAGTCTCAGATTAGCTTAGTTAGAACAGTTTTTAGATTACTCCATTCATATTAGTTCGTATAGTAGTTCAGATCAGTATCTCAGATTTAGGGCATGTCTTTGACCATCAAACAGGGTCATTTTGACCATCTCAGTATATTTCAGTTTATTCAGTTCCAACATTTCAATTGGTCATTGCATGTCATTACATCTTAGTTATTTATTCTCCGTGTTATGTTTTTTCCTACATACTCAGTACATTCAAAGTACTGACGCATAACTCCTATGATGTATCATTTTATGTACAACTGCAGATTCTCAGTCTCAGCATCGTTAGTAGATCTCAACTAGGAGTTTTCAACTGTACCAGTGGTGAGTCCTCATCTTTCGAGGGAGACATTTATTTTTTTTTATTTCATTCAGTAGACTTTAGAATTAGTTGGGGGCTTGTCCTAGCACCTCATCAGATATAGATGGCTTTTAGACACAGATTCAGATTTTCAGTTTTGTTTTTAGTTGTATAAAGCTTTATGATATAGTTTTTCTTAAATGAGTTTTATTATTTTAAAACTTTCGCTATGTTTTTACTCAGATTACCAGTGTTATGATAGACCATGGTTTGACTTGGGGTTACTTAGGACTCCAAGTATCGTGTCTCGTCCATGGTATAGACTCAGGTCGTGACATGAGCTGAGCTAACTGTACTAAACTAAATTGAGTAAACTGAAACTGTTCTAAGATGAGCTAAAATGAAACTGTGTTGACTACTGGGAGAAGCTATAGCCGACATATAACCATGTGAGATAGATGTGGAGTCCGATGTATACACCCCATCTGTAGGAGCCAATATACCTTGTTAGGGTATAAAGGCATGAACTGGGTGATCACAAGTCTAGGGAAACGTAGTTCTGGGAACCTGGGTGAGCTGGAACACCGGTCCGCTTGGTGCTAAGTCTTACTCCCACTGAATAGTCTTATACTAACTACTAAGCTGATAGCTCGAAACTAGAGTCCAAGACTAAGTTAGGAATACTTATCTAGAAGTACCCTGAGAGTCTTATCAGACCAGATTCTAACTGGGGTTCTAAGACTGGCCAGAGATGCTTATCTGGAAGCGTCGTGACCGTCTAAAGAACAAAATGAAATCTGATAACTAATGTCTGAGTCTAATAACTGATAATTGAGAGGCACCACTGACACCTCAAGAAAAGATTGTAGTCAAACTAATCAACTAACATTTCTGAATAATACTGAGTCCACTGATATTCTGACTAAAATTGGACTAGCATGCAATCGACTGAGATTTCGACTAATTTTAACAATATGGGAATCCCAACACTGGTAGAGTCAAGCAGCATGATTAACTACTCAATTATGCTAGACCCTAATATACTGCATTCAAAAGCTAGGGCTAAATCATTTCATAAGAAGCTAGTTTCCACATGATTTCTAAGAATTTAGAAAAAACATAGCAACTTATAACATGGATAATGTTCCACCTAAAATTTATAGAATTTTGTCTGAAAAATTTCTATATTTTGAAAACTCAGTGCTATAACTGATAGAAGAATTAAGGAAGAGTTTTGGGACACAAGAGACCACATACCTGGTGAAGAAATTTCGGAGAAAATCCCTAGAGAATCTGAGAAGAAATTGGTTGTCGTAGCTCCTGCTTTGAGCTTTTCTAAGAGAAGTTGTTATGAACTGATTTTCTGAGGGAATGAGAGGGTTGAAGTAATCATCGATTACACCTATAAATTCTCTAAAAATAACCCAAAATAATGTAGTTTAGGAATTAAAAAGGTGGGAAATTACAAAAATATCCCTAAAAAAAATCTGAAAAAACTATCGACAAGGACCAACGGGTCACTCAACGAGTCATCAATTGAGACCATGACTTGTTGGAACCAGTGGTTTCTCCTGAATCACGGGTTTTGGGCTCACTGGAACTAGAAAATAGAGGAACCATGACTCTTTGGATGAACCAACGGGTCGTTAGTTCCTCCTGTGGCCACTGGAAGAAAATTTGGGAAGCCTGTCAACGGGCAACACAACGACTCATTGGTAGACCTAATGGGTCATTGTGTTCAGTCATTACCTTTACTAGAAAGGTCCCTAAAATCTCTGAACTTGGCAACACGGGTGGTCACAACGACTCGTTGTGAGATACAATGGGTTGTTGTTGCCACTCGTTGTTACTGAAGGAGGTTTCTGGGAATCCCAACCAACGACTCACTCCACGAGTCGTTGTATCACACGACGACTCATTGGTTGAGTCGTGGGGTCCTGGAAAAGGAAATTTTTAGTTGGGGACCAATGAGTGACAGGACGACTCATTGTTTGTCACAATAGATCATTCCATCTCCCGTTGGTTCTCGAAGGACCAATGCAGGGTTGACCACGACTGAGACAATGGGTAATTGAAGCTGACCACGACTCGTTGTCTCGGTCGTTCTAAGGCATTTTTTTTGGTTTCTTCTGAATTTTCTTGCAAGGTTTGAGTTTGGTTTTGGAAAGTTTTGGGGTGTTACAATATCTCCCCCTTGGGATCATTCATCCTCGAATGAAGACAAAAACTATTGGAAAATCAGGAAAAGAGCTACAATTCCAAGAATAAGGCTATGAACTAATTTCTGAAGGAGTAACTAACTCCGAACTGACTTAATCTTGCTAACATAGTTGATGCAACTAGAATGTACATTGAAAATCCAATTAGAGCTGATGAGTACGGAACTGAACAGAGTAGTGGGGATGGATTTAGTACCTGATGTTGGAACTGAATTGAAGGGAATAAATGAGGGTATCTAGCCATCATGTCTGCTTCTGCCTCCCATGTGGCTCCCTCAACTAGCTGGTTCCTCCACAAGACTTTCACCAAAGAGACTTCCTTATTTCTCAGCTTACGAACCTGATGGTCAAGGATCTGAACTGGCACCTCTTCATAAGAGAGATGATCTTTCTCTCTCACACTGTCTAATGGCAAAACTAAAGTTGGATCACTGATGCACTTCTTCAATAGTGACACATGGAAGACTGGGTGCACAGATGCTAACTCTGGAGGTATTCTAACTAATATGCCACACTGCCAATTCACTTCAGAATTCTGTAGGGTCCCACATATCTCGGACTGAGTTTCCCTTTCTTCCCAAACCTCATCACCCCCTTCATGGGTGAAATTTTCAGATAAACCCAACCATCTACTGAAAATTCTAACTCTCTTATCCTCACATTAGCATAGGATTTCTAACGGCTTTGCGCTATTTTCAACCTCTCCCGATAAGTTGCACCTTCTACGTAGCTTCATGAACTGAGTCTAGCCCTATCAGGGTAGCTTCATCAACCTCAAACCAACCTATAGTAGACCTACACCTCCTACCATATAATACCTCAAATGGGGCCATCTGGATACTAGAGTGGTAGTTGTTGTTGTATGCAGACTCGACTATAGGTAGGTGATCATTCCAACTGCCCTTGAAATCGATCACATACGCTCTCAGCATATCTTCCAAGGTCTAGATAGTCCGATCAGCTTATCCATTTTTCTGCGAGTGAAAAGCTGTGCTGAGCTTGATCTGGGTATTGAGTCCTTTCTGAAATGACTTTTTGAAATGCGAGGTGAACTAGGTGCCTCTATTTGAAATGATGGATAAGGTAACCCCATGCAATCTAACCAACTCTTGGATATATAGCCTAGAATAATCCTCAACTGAGTCTGTAGTTTTAATTGGGAGG
Source organism: Datura stramonium (assembly GCA_018107945.1). Taxonomy (NCBI): domain Eukaryota; kingdom Viridiplantae; phylum Streptophyta; class Magnoliopsida; order Solanales; family Solanaceae; genus Datura; species Datura stramonium. Next base: position 16,858 of record JACEIK010007298.1, read on the forward strand.
AAATGTGCTGAGTTGGTCATCCGGTCTACTATCACCCAGATTGAGTCGTGTTGTCGACGAGTACGAGGTAGACCCGTAATAAAGTCCATATTCACTTCTTCCCACATCCATGTAGGTATGCTGATATCCTAAGTCATACCTCCCGGTCTCTGATGTTCCACCTTAACCTGTTGGTAGTTCGGGAACTTAGCCACAAATTCTGCTATGTCTCTTTTCATACCGTTCCACAAGTAAATATTCCATAGATCATGGTACATCTTAGTGGCACCAGGGTGGATAGAATATCTTGAACTATGTGCTTCAGCCAGTATCTGTTGTCTCAAGTCACCTACATCTGGTACACATAGTCTACCCTGGTAATGGAGAAAGCCTCCACTTCTTTTGTGAGGACTACTTTGTTTAGTTTAAGCAGTATGGGATCTTCATCCTGCCTTGACTTAACTTCAATGACTAACGAGGAATCTGATCCACTTTGCACTACTACTATGCCCTCAGCTGAATCAACCAACTGCACTCCCAACCGAGCTAACCTATGAATATCTTTTGCCAGTTCTTTTTTGCTCTCCTCAACATTAGCCACGCTTCCCATGGACATCCTGCTTAGGGCATCAGCCACTACATTAGCCTTGCCCGGGTGGTACAGCACACTTATGTCATAATCCTTCAATACCTCCAACCACCTTGTCTGACGAAGATTCAAGTCTTTCTGACTAAACACATACTGAAGGCTCTTGTGATCAGTGAAAACATCCACGTGAGCCCCGTAAAGGGAGTGCCTTCATATTTTCAACATAAACACCATTGTTGCTAACTCAAGATCATGAGTCGGTTAGTTCTTTTCATGAACCTTGAGTTGTCTGGAGGCATAAGCTATCACATTACCCCTCTGCATCAGAAAACAACTGAGTCCAACTCCTGAAGCATCACGATACACTACGAACCCATCCGTTCCTTCCGATAAGGTTAACACCTGAGCGGTAGAGAGTCGAGTCTTCAACTCCTGGAAACTCTTCCCACACGCATCTAACCACTGAAATTTCACCTTTTTCAGAGTCAACCTAGTCAGAGAAGATGCAATAAAGGAAAAACCTTCCACAAAATGTCGGTAATAACTAGCTAGACCTAAGAAACTTCTAATTTCGGTTGGGGAAGTAGGTCTTGGCCAGTCTTTCACCGTTTTTATATTTTGAGGATCTTCCTGAATACCCTCATCCAAGACCATGTGACCAAGGAAAGTCACAGACCTCAACCAGAATTCACATTTGCTGAACTTAGCGAACCACTGGCAGTTTCTGAGTGTCTGTAGCACTATCCTCAAATAGTTAGCATGTTCTTCCGCGTTTCTAGATTATACCATAATTTCATCAATGAACACAATGATGAACTTTACTGAACTGAACTGAGTAAACTAAAACTGTTCTGAGCTGAGCTAAACTGAAACTGTGCTGACTAGTGGGAGAGGCTAAAGCCGACATATAATCACGTGAGCTAGATATGGAGTCCGATGTATACACCCCATCTGTAGGACCCAATATACTTTGCTAGGGTATAAAGGCATGAAGTGGGTGATCACAATTCTTGGGCTATAAGGCCAATAAAATAACCTACAGTGGCAGTATAGTTCTGGGAACTTGGGTGAGCTGGAACCCAAGTCCGCTCGGTGCTAAGTCCTACTCCCACTGAATATTCTAACTACTAAGTTGATAGCTCGAAATTGGAGTCCAAGACTAAGTTAGGAATACCTATCTAGAAGTACCCTGAGAGTCTTATCGGATAGGATTCTAACTGGGTTCTAAGACTGGCCAGAGATGCTTATCTGGAAGCGTCGTGAACGTCTAAAGAACAAAATGAAATCTGATAACTAATGTCTGAGTATAATAACTGATAACTGAGAGGCACCACTGACACCTCAAGAAAAGACTGTAGACAAACTGATCAACTAACATTTCTAAATAATACTGAGTCCACTGATATTCTGACTAAAATTGGACTAGCATGCAATCGACTGAGATTTCAACTAATTTTAACAATATGGGAATCCCAACACTAGTAGAGTCAAGCAAAATGATTAACTACTCAATTCTGCTAGACCCTAATATATTGCATTCAAAAGCTAGGGCTAAATCATTTCATAAGAAGTTAGTTTCCACATGATTTCTAAGAATTTAGGAAAAACATAGCAACTAATAACATGGATAATGTTCCACCTGAAATTTATAGAATTCTGTCTGAAAACTTTTTATATTTTGAAAACTCAGGGCTATAACTGATAGAAGAATTAAGGAAGAGTTTTCGGGACACGGGGAAAGAACAATTCCTTGTTGAATTCCCACATACCTGGTGAAAATATTTTGGAGAAAATCCCTTGAGAATATGAGAAGAAATTGACTGTCGTAGCTACTGCTCTGAGTTTTTCTAAGAGAAGTTTTTACGAACTGATTTTCTGAGGAAATGAGAGGGGTGAAATAATCATCGATTACCCCTCTAAATTCCCTGAAAATAACCCAAAATGATGTATTTTAGGGATTAAAATGTGACAAATTACAAAAATATCTCTGAGAAAAAATCTAGAAAAACTGTTGACAGGGACCAACGGGTCACTCAACGAGTCATCGGTTGAGACCACGACTCGTTGGGACCAGTCATTGGTCTTGAGGCATAGGTTCTAGTCTCATTGAAACTGGAAATGAGAGGACCACAACTCATTGGATGAACCAAAGTGTCGTTAGTTCCTCCCATGGCCACTGGAAGAAAAATTTATGAAGCCTAACAACGGGCAACACAACGACTCCTTGGTAGACCCAACGGGTCATTATGTCGAGTCGTTACCTCCACTATAAAGGTCCCTAAAATCCCTAAACTTAGCACCACGGGTGGTCACAATGACTCATTGTGAGATACAACGGGTCCTTGTTGCCACTCGTTGTTACTGAAGGAGGTTTCTAGGAATCCCAATCAATGACTCACACCAATGAGTCATTGTATCACACGACGACTCGTTGGTTGATTCATGGGGTCCTGGAAAAGGAAATTTTGAGTTGGGGACCAATGGTGACAGGACGACTCATTGTTTGTCACAACAGGTCATTCCATCTCCTGTTGGTTCTTAAAGGACCAATGCAGGGCTGACCATGACTGAGACAACGGGTCGTTGGAGCTGACCATGACTCATTGTTTCGATCGTTCTGAGGCATTTTTTTCTGGTTTCTTATAGATTTTTCTTTCAAGGTCTGAGTTTGGTCTAGGAAAGTTTCGGAGTGTTACATTCATGCACAAATTGAGCAGTTTGGATCGATAGAGAGTCAAGCTTTCATTAGTTGGCATTGAGAGGTGATTAGTAACCCTACCAAAAATTTTATTTCCATAACCTTCATGATTTATACATGATTTTTAAAAATAAAATGTGTTACCAAATTCTTGAAATAGCATATGGGACAAGTCTTCTACTTGATATAGTATTGAAACATTTATTTGATATGTTTACCATTATTTTAGATGTTCTCACAATTACTAGACATGTTTTATTGTTAACTTGAGATATGATTATCGTTACCGAAAAAGAAGGTACATAATTTTGTAAGAACTTAAGTTCCCTATACTATTGTGAAAATGCTTTCATATGAGTACTTGTTAATTTCAAAGAAAATTATAAATGAGAGTAGACCTTGATGGATTCCATAGCTAATGACGGAGTCGTTATACCTGGTGCACCTTGTATTTATGTGTTACCATTACAGCCCTCACTAGTGGAAGGTAAAACTAACATATAATTATTGGCTATCTCTCAAGGTAGGGAACCACACCGATTACATGATTCATCCTTGGAAACTTTCCAAACCATAAGATTTGATATGATAGTATTTACAGATTTTATTATTAAATTGTTAATTGATTTATGCTTACATGAAACAGACAAGACTGATTATTGTAACCGTTTCTAAAAGAATATTTTATTTCGTGATATTTTTTATTATCCTACTAGTGTTTTCTGATTTGTCCCCCATAAAAATGATTTTGGTTAAGTTTTATTACGCACTAAGCTAGCGATTCACTCCCCTCTATTTTTTCTATGAGAGACCACAGGTGATGTTGGTGAGGATATCATTAACTAGAGCGTACGAGCTGATAGTCTCTGGCGAGCCCCACATTTCTTCATGGTGGGCAGAAAGTTTATTCATATGTTGTTTTCATCTTCTTTTAAAACTCTTAGATTCGCTCCGTTAGTCATTTCATTAGTGTCATGAGTATCCTTTCGCTGTGATAGTCTTTTGTGACTAGTATTAGACTTATCATCGTATTTGGAGATGGATTTTGATATTATGGAATTTCTAATAAAATGTTGGCTTATATTATGGCATGTATTGGTGATATTTTTGTTTACTTGTTGATTTCTGAAATCGGTAAATTTTGGATAGGCCAAAAATTAGGAAAAACTCTGCCAAATTTTCTATAGATTTCAATTAAAGCTTGCTTTGGGACTCTATCCCTTAGCACTATCACGGTCCTAAATTAGGTCATGACGCTCTCTTTGCAGCAACTATCTATGAGAACATTGTCAATAAAAAAAGAATGCCAGTAAATCTGAGATAACAAAAACTATTG
>JACEIK010007298.1:21483-39070 GCA_018107945.1 Datura stramonium
GTCAGATATACATTCATCGCCAATTTATTTGATATACATTCATCACCAATTTATTTGAAGTTCTTTCATAACAAAGATTTTTTTTACTAAAGTAAACTTTTGCACAAACTTTAAACTTTCCAATAACACACTTTGTGAGTTAATTCAAAACATTGTTTAGAAGTAATACAACTAATAGATAAAGGCAATTTAGTTTGTTTGGCTAGGGGGCAGATGGAGCAGGAAAAATCCTTTTGATATGTGACTTTGATAGGCACATTCTTGATATATTTCATAGATGAAAAAGATAAATGTCCCAAACGATAATGCAATAATTTTTCCAAAAAAAACATTGCAAACTGAAACAATTTAATTGATAGTAGAATCTTCATGAAAAACAGTACTCATAGACTCTGAGCAAGATTCTCTAGAACAAACAGAAGGAGAAATAGGGAAGCAAACTAATTCTAAACAACTTGACTCTATTATCTGACCGGTAAAATAATGATGGTCTTTTATTTATTTCACCTTCAACATACATTAAACCATCTCTTCATCTTCAAAGTAATACAATGCCTTTAAATTATGGATACTAAATGTATCTTTCACCGGCTCCATACCAATCCCTATAGGTATGAATTTTCATATTTATTTCACCTTAAATCCTCATTACCACATTCATTCATCTTCCTTATTTGTAACTGCAAAAATCTTTAATGTATATTAAATTATAAATTATTACACTGCTAATTATTAGTTTTTGCCCTTTCATACTAGAATAATATCATTACATAAAGATTGGAATTGAACTTTTTTGCATATTATAATTTTCTTTCTCTGTATACCTTTTAATTAGAACTTTACAATGATGTATTCTTTTCTTTCACAGTTGTTTTCCGGACGAGATGATTTCATGATAAAGGTTAGACTTTGTAGAATGTGGGACGTCATTAATCCCAACAAAAATGATGAGTTGATCAGTGTTGAAATGATGTTTATAGATGAAAGGTACCCTCTTATATCTTCTTATTTAAAAAATTACTAATTCTTTTTGTAAATCTTAAATTACAAATCAATTGTGACTTTATTCTGTCAGGGTAATTTGATGCATGGCATAATTAGGTAAAATCAAGCTTATAGGTTCAAAGACAAGTTGTTTGAAGATTTTTTTTATTTACAATCAAGAACTTCAGAGTTTTTGAAAGCATTGGTGGATATAAACCTGTTGAAAATTCATTGACACTTATTTTTATTGCCTTAATTGTCATCAACAATTTATCTAAATATATTGTTCACATTCCTATAAATGGATTTCAATTTATTAAACTAGCTATGATTGACTCAGGGTGAATAACGACAAAGTGATATCAGGTCTATCTTCTTATTATTATTAATATTTTTCATATATTTAAAAAGAGCATCAACGTTATACTAAAATGACATACTTCATCCACTTCATTTGTAGATGTGATTGGTTGTTTATATGGAATTGGTGAAATGGAGAACCCAGGATCTAAGTGGAAAAAAAGGGACATACAAATTATTACTGATTAGCAAGTCACTCATCTCATCTTTGCAATTATATTGCTTATATCTTTACACCTGTTAATCTCATTTTTATTTGAATTTAATGCAAGTTATTGAAACTTAGAAATTTAATGTAATCAGTGATACTAATTTCTAAGAACAGTTTGCATCCTACCAGAAACACGTGACATGATGGATTCTGAATACGATCAAAATTGATTTGACATATCTGGCAAAAACTCGGACACCGCGACCCCAACTTATTTTATATAATATTAAACAGATATGAGCTTAAATAATTCTCAATTAGGAAGATTTAAGGATAAGTGTACCTTTATGATTATTGCTTAAAGCTTAATGACATATGATTTGTTTCTTCATATCATGCAATTAGCAAAAAAAACTACAAGTATATTATATTTTTTAATTTTACAATAGCAAAATAGCATGTTAGTAACTGAATTATGAATTTATTATAGGTAAGGTAATAGTAGTTGCATGTCCTTTTTACTTTACAAAACTTTAAAAGGCCATACTGAATCAAAGGCTATTTAGATTTGGTTGTTGATATGGTGAAGTTCAATGTGCTAGTGTATATGCTACAGATCATATTATTTGAGCCCTCCTCCCACCACCATTAGGTTGAACAGAAGTTGCATTCATGTTGTTGATTATATTTTGATTCATCGTATGACTTTACACCTTCAAATTCAGATTCTTTTCCCTGCAAAGTTCAGTGAAAGCAAAAATTATCTTATAAAAAAACTTGGTGAGAAGTTTGCTCCTTAACTCTGCAACACGGATGCTAGCCCAAATATTGTGATAGTCACATTTATGATCGTGAAAGAAATTCATGGTAATTATTTTCGATTTCATTACCGCTGTTATTAATTTAGCTTTTACCATTTAAGAAAATGTCCAAGTTAAATTTTATTGCATCCATTATTAATAGGTGAAGTTAGCTTCTCCACCGCCGATGCAAGCAAAATATATATAAATCTTGATATAGATTACATAAAATCTTTGGTTCAAAAGTTTACCACCATGTCCATTGAAATACAAGTTACAGAAAGGTCTAATGTTAATAGCATTATAATTGAGGAAAAGATGTTTTTTAACCAGATGGATATTAAGGAGTTATTTGAGTCTGCGTGAAGTCCTGAAATACAGGTTATTTTCATACTTAGCTTCTTAATTTTGTGGATTTTTGAATCAAACATGATCATTACACTAATTTGATTTACTGTCGATGACACGCAAGAAATTAACTTACAAGATTCTATTTTTCATGAGTAAAAATGTGTATAGTTAAGGCAGAGTATGATGAATCTGGACGATCCACAGTTCGCAAGAAATCCTTCCAAACACAGCATGCCGAGTAACTAAAGAAATGCACAAACTTGCATTTCCAAAGCAGCACTATATTTTTTAGTTGCATGTAATATTCTTATCATTTATATTCACTTTTTAAATAACTAGAGAACATGGCCGCACTTCCCACGATCATTTACCTATATGTGTTTTAGTTCAAAAATAACGTACGATTAAGCTTTTGGGGGAAGATATTGATTGGTAGGTTTTCCATTCTGGTTGACAAGTTTTTATAATACTCTAAAAGTTCCTAAGACTAGCCTCGAAATTGGAAATATGATCAGTAGAAAAAGTTGGAAAAATATCTTAGGACGACTCGTGGTATGAGTCGTGGGAAGGACTAACGGGTCATAGGATGAGCCACTGTTTGATGTTTAGCTATCCTAGTTAGATTGCACGGGTCATTGTACGATCCATTGTGGGAAACCATGAGTCATGATGGAAATCATCAGAAGGTTGGAGGAGTTGGACTGGTAAGCCACGAGAGAAAACCACGAGTCATAGGTTGGTAGTACAACTCATGGTCATTGGTCATAGCAAGTTACTACTGTACCAAGTTTGGAAGGAACGAGTCATGGTACGAGTCGTTATGGGAAACAACGAGTCGTGGCTTGCACTCCTGGGAAAGGGGTAGAGGAATTAGAAGCAGTGGCCATGGATGGGTCTAACGACTCATTGTTGGAAGGTACCAGTCAATGTTTGATCCATGGGAAACTTCAAAAGTTAAGCAAAACAGCAGCGACAATGAGTGGTAACCACGAGTGGTGCTTTCAAGATACCACTCCTGATGAGAGTCATTACTTCTGGTAGTGTGTATTTTTATGTGAAATTAGTAAGAGCATTTTTGTAATTTCTAAGCTCCTAAGTCCTAAACTACAACGTTTTAAGCTCTGAAAGAAGTATATTTAGGGAGTTTAAGCTATTCTAATTCATTCACCTCCCATGCATGCAAATTTTGAGGTTTTCCTTTGAAGATCAAGCTTAAATCCTTCAATTTCTTCTCCAAATATCTTGGGCTTTCAAAGACAAGTGTAGATTCAGCTCACTCAAATATGTAGGGCTATGAATGAGAGTTCGTTTCACTCTCATGCTCAAAATTCTCCTTAATTCCATGAATTCAAGTTCTAGATTAAGTTCATGATCTTATGGGGTTTAAACCCAATTTTATGAAATTCTCTATGATTTATTTATGGGTCAGTTCCCTTCATGTTTCAAAGCATGCTATAAGATTGATGTGCAGATTTTGTATACAAATTGATTATAAATTCATGATACAATTTAAAAAAAATATGTCTAGTTATGCAAGTTTCATGAGATGTCATGTTTATGATTCATGATTTCAAGTATGAGGAGATATCTAGCATGACTGAAAGTTTATGAATTACCCATGTGTCAATCTATGATTTTGACTAATGAAGTCTATTTCAAATATGCATGATTTTAAGATTTAGGCAAGCCCACTCAAGTTAAGAAAGTTTTCATGATTTAGCCAAGGCTAATAATTTCAGTTTATCACATGTTTTGGAGTCAAGACTCCCCATATTCAGATTTCAGACTATGCATGTGATTATGATTTCAGCTTCATTGAAAAATGATGGGAGCACTATGCATGTTTTTGAGAGTAGTCTCTAGCATCGAGTAGGCTTAAGGTTCCGAGATTCCCCAATCCCGAGAAGCCCTAACATGTGCGTAAACTCGAAATGGGCCAGGGAGTTAAAGCGAAAAAAAGTGGAAAATCTACAAACTCATTACGCTGACCCGTAGGAGTGACCACAGAGTCGCTAAGTGACTTGTGGTGAGGACACTAAACTTGGTAGAAAATTTGGAGAGGTGGGGTGACCACGAGGTCATGGTCAGCACACCGGTCGTGGCAAGTGGTCAATAATGAATTTAAGGTCGGGCAAACGTTGGGCAGTGTACCTGGGGTGGGAACCACGAGTCATGGTCCATGTTACGATTGATTAGGTGACGCGTGGTCCCGGGGAGGGTGCCCAGGAAATGGAGACTTTGGCAATGTAGTGGACGAGTGGGTCTTCCAACAATTCGTTAGGTACACCACGAGTTGTAGTGTCCTCGTGGTGACCAATAGGGGTTTTGGCGGTGCACGCGATGGCTAGTGACTACGACTCGTGGTGAGACCTGGCAGATTAGGTCCCACCTCGTAGAGCTTGACAGTCAATTTTCCTTCGAATTTTCTAAGGTTGTTTAAGTAATTTCCTAACCTCCTAGACTCTAAACTACGTCATTTTAGTATATTTTAATGGAATTTAGAGAGGCTAAATGGTTTCCCCCTCATTCCCCACGTAGATTTTGAGAAAACATCGTAGAAGTTTCTCGAGCTTTGAGAGCAAGAACTAGGGCAGTCCCACTTCTCTTGAGTTCTCAAGGAAATTCTTAGGATCTCTCAATAGGTATGTGGGAATTCAACAAGGGAATAATTCTTACCTTGTGTCCCCAAAATTTCTCCCTATTTCTCTATATCCAGTTCTAGCCACAGAAACTATCGAATGTTAAGAAATTATCGGTCATACTTCGTCTATATGTATGGAATATTTTATGTTAAGTCTATTGGATATTTCCACTGGTTTGTGACTAAAATGATGTTGTTCTTGTGAAGTGAAATTTATCCCTAGCTCATGGACGTAGAAAATCTAGAATCTTGCAATAATTAAAACAGTGAAATTTGTTTGATTCATTCCAATGTTGAGAATTTCCTTATTGTTGGTTGGTGTTGAAGATTTAGTTAGCTTGATGTGATGCGGTTCGGTTAAAATGTTAGAATGCTCGGTGTCGAGTCGAAATGTGGTGATCGAGTTTGACTACTAAAATTTAGAGGTGTGATGAAATGCCTCCCGGTTATGAGTCGGACTCGAACTCATTTGTAGTGGTTCACTAGGCCATCGCTGATACTTTTAGATAAGAAGCTCGACCGGCCTTAGGACCCCCGATTACGAGATTATCAGGTTGTTCTTTAGGCAGTTACGACGCTTCTAGATAAGCTCGGCGATCTTAGGGCAGTTCGAGATACGGTCTAATAGACTCTCGGGTTATTCCAAATAGGTATTCATAGTCTTGGGCCTCGGTTGTTGCTCTGACTTAGTATTCGAGTGTAGGACTATCTAGTGGGAGTAGGACTTAGCACTTAGGAAGTAGACGGGGTTCCGGTGCAGGTTCCCAGGAGAACTATGTTGCCATTGCGAGTTACGGTTTTATTGCCCTCATGGACCCAGAATCTTATGATCACCCGGTCCATGCCTTTATACTACGCTTGGTATATTAGGTCTAGATGGGGTGTATACATCGAGACTCACGTCTAACTCACGCGGTTATATGTCGATTCTGGAGCTCTCCCACTAGTCAATTTTAATCTCGGTTTAGCTCGGTTCACAACAATTTAAAACTACTTGATACAGTTATGAGGTTCGATGCAGTATCTCGGGACTATTTGATTTGAGGCATGTCTTTGACCATGGACAGTCTTCTTGACCATCTCAGCATATCGAGATGTTTCGAGTTCAATACTTGATTGGTCATTGCATGTCATTTCGGTTGATTATTTACATTCAGTATTATGTTTTCTCATTCTTACTCGGTACATTCAAAATGCTGATGCATACTTTATGTTGTATCATATTATCATACGGTACGAGGATCTCGAGTCTTAGCCTCGCTAGTCGATCGCTCTCGAGAAGACTCCATTCTATTTGGTGAGTCCTCATCATTAAGGATGTATATTTCTTAATTCCAGTTTTGCCTTCTTCTATTTAGATTTGGAGTTAGGCGAGGGGCTTGTCCCACGACAACTCACCTGGTTGTAGTGGCTTTCGAGATATAGACTTGGTTTTTGAGACTTATAGTTTTGCTCGAATGTTTAAACTTCATGGCCAAGGCTCTATTTCATAAATGTTTTATAGTTACTTTAAGCTTATTTATATTTTATGTTTTACTCGGGAAATGCTAGTGTATGATAGACCAGGGGTTGACTTGGGGTTACTTATGACTCCAAGTAATGTATTAAGTCCGAGGTGGCTCGGGGGCGTGACAGCTACGCGCCAATGTAAATTTATACTTTTAGTTAGGGACCTCTCAATAGAGTTTTCCATTGCCCTCAGAGGGCCTTGACTTGACATTGATATCACGGTAGTGTCCTTAGCCACGGAAAGATTTTGGAAGACTACGCCCACTTGAGTATGATAGTTGGGGCATCGGGTAAGTTCTATCATGATGGTGTTGGTTGTGATGAGTTTCCCATTATTCCTCATGATTTCGATTATGCATGTTTATGACTTATGATATTATGTTTTGCGAGTTTTGACCCTATGAGTGGTTTATAAACTTTACTTATGATTTCGGCTAGCAAGCCATATATGATTCTATTTTCAACTTTGGATCACATTCTATTCAAGTATGGTCGGTTTATGACTATACATGTTTTCGGATATCGCATGCGGTCTTACTCTCATGATCTTGTGATTTATGTTTATATGAATGATTTCGGTTTATATTACTCGCCATGTTTTACTTACCTTGCAAACTTAGTACATTTAAAGTACTAACGCATACTACATGCTATATCGTTTCATGATACGAGTTCGAACAATGACCTGGATTTCCCCATTAGCCTAATTCCGACTTGGTCGATTTCATCGTTGGATGAGGACCTTCGGTTAGTGATGAGTTATGTTACTTTCGGTTTCATACTTTAGCTAGCTAGTTGGGGATGTTGTCATCTGACTCTTCGAGACATGTTAGAGCTTATCGAGACAATATGTAATTTGCTTTGTCGATGTTGACTTTGTTGTGATTGATATATATTCGGCCTTGATTATTCATGTTTCGAATTATCGAGATTTTCGTGTGACATATGTTCTTTAATTATCATGTTCATACCCACGGCCAACTTGGAGCCATTTTGTGGTTCTAGGTTCCTTGTCTCGATCGAGGTCATCTTTGGTGTGTGAAACTTGTTATTGAGCATTAGGTTTTGAATCGTCCTAGTGTGTCTAAAGCGTTGGGTAGAGTGCCCATGGGTGTGAAGCGCGCCACACTTATAGGGAAGAGGCTGCAAGATATTTAGAAATTTTCCTTTCATGATACATGTCGTGCGATAAGTATCTCCACCCTTCTAACTCATGCTATATGCATTTGAGAAATCATGCCTCTGCGTCGTATGAAATAGTAGAAGAAACGAGAAATGGAAATGGCCATAAAAATGGCAATGGAGATGGGAACCGGCAAGCCCCACCAACACGGCATGTCTATCATGCCTCAGTCTACCTTGGACGTAACACGGTACTTGAAGCCATAGTGACCTAGTCAACCCCCGATCCTATCATTCACTAGCATTACGAGTAAACATGCACAATGGAACTTTGAAATAATATCGCTAAAATATTTATGAAAAACAAGTCACGAAAACATAAAGTTCAAAACATTTGAATGATACGGAGATAAATGCGAAGAAAATCATGTAATGCGAAAGCCATCTAGCGGAGTTGCTAGGACAAGCCCCAAGATAACTCTAAGTCTGAACCAAAACTAATAAATAGTTGAAAGAAATAAATAATACCCTCGGATGATGAGGACTCACACTTCAACTGCGGTGGAAAATCTTAGGCGGTGGCTAGCGGTGCGAGTGGAGCCTACAGCGTATCATGAAATGATACGGCATATGAATCGGTACTTTGAATGTACTAAATATGTGAGAGGAATATCTTGATAGATGTTAAGGGCTGAGCTTGGAAAGACATGCAATGACCAACTAATTATCTAAAAGCGAAATAATCTAAAATGCTTGAGATGGTGAAAATGATACATCTGGTGGTTAAAGACATGCCCTAAATCGAAAGTTCACCAAGTGAGATGTTGTGCTGAACTAAGTTAAGCTGATGGGTCTAAAAAGCTAGGCCGAGATTCTTATTCTGGCCCAGGTTTGGGTGACTAGTAGGAGATACATGGCAAACATATAACCAAGTGGTAGGCTTGAGTCAGATGTATACACCCATTGGTAGGACCCAATATACCTTTCCGAGGTATAAAGGCATGTGGGTGATCACAAAAGTCTAGGGCCAATTAGGCCAATAAATGTTGTAACCTACGCGCAACGTAGTTACGGGAGCACATGCCTTGGAACCCCAGGTCAGCTCGGTGTTAAATCCAACTCCCTTTGAAACCTATCTTTTGAACTGCGGATGGCTGGCGGGGTCCAAGACTAGTCGGGGACATATAGTGAGAGTACCCCGAGAATCTTATCGGACCGTATTCTATAAATTAGGTTCTAGGCTGGTTAGAGCGCTTATCTAGAAGCATCGTAACCATTTAAGAACAAACTAAAATTTGAGCCCGAGGTCTACGGGGCTGAGTCAGGCTATATATGGCGAAATTTCATGACCACCTAATGGACGATAACTTTAACACAGAGTCACAGTCGATAGCTGAGAGGCACCCTTGACACACAGGAAAAGATTGCCGTCAGGCGGTCAGTGGCATTATTAAGTCAAAGGAGGTTGCTAAAAATGATTGAGGCTAGATTGACATTCGCGAGCGATATTGAGTAAATAAATTTATGAATGAGGCCCGACCCAATTAAACTAGCGAGTTTTTGATACACTGAGTTTTTGATACATACAAATACTATAGAAATTTCCTAACTTTGAAGGATTAAAGCATGATTCAATAATTCAGTAAATATACAGGATTCTAGTTTATGCTCCAAAGTTAGGCTAAAATTCTACTTCAATGGAATAGGCATCGTTTTAGTCACAAACTGGTGGAAATTAGCTACAATAAACATAAATTAGGATTCCACATGAACTATTCAAGTATGACAACAATATCTTCACTTTCGAAGAACTCAGGGCTAGAACTGATAGAGAACAGGGAAAGAGTTTTAGGGGATACATGGGGAGAACATTCTCCTTGTTGAACTCCCACATACCTGAAGAAGAAAATCTGGTGAGAATCTATGACAAAACTAAAAGGATTGTCGTTTGCCCTAGCTTCTGTTCTGTGCTTCCATAGGAATTCTACGCTCTGTTCTTGAGAATGAGAGAAGGAATATGGGGAGAAATTGTTGGTTACCCCTTATAAAACCCCCGAATGAACCCCAAATGACGTATTTTAGGGACTAGGTAGGTTTAATTTTACAAAATGGCCCTTGGATTTAAATTTGAAATTTGGTCTACAGGAACCAACGGGCCTCAGAATGGGTCGTTGGTAAAAATGACGGCCCATTGAATCTGGCCGTGGTTTCTGGGTTCATAAACTAGGTTCACCAGGATGACCCACGGTTAGGTACAATGGTCCGTTGGAAGTTACAATAGTCCATTGATACCTCTCGTTGGAACTGGTAAGAAAACAAGGCATGGGGGCAACTGGTGATAACAACGACTCATTGGTAGAACCAACGGGCTGTTGTATCCCCTCGTGTTTCACACTGCTTGGTCTTGGAAGCAGACGGAGGGTGGTCACAACGGCTCATTGGAGGCTACCACGGGTCGTTGCTCTCTCCCTCGTCTCAGGAGAGGGTTCAGTAGATCTCAGAATTTTGGATTCAACGGACAACAGGACAACCCGTGGTTAGGATCAACAGGTCATCCTATTACTCATTATTTCCCCTAGAAAAAATTCTGCTGCAATCCCATGACCCGTTGCAACGGTTTGTTGGTTCCACCAACGGTCCATTGTGGGGGTCGTCTGAGACAGAAAAATTTTTGTGTTCCTGTGGTTTTTCATGCAACATCTGAATTTGGTCTAGGAAAGTTTTGGGGTGTTAAAATATCCTTTTCCCGAGCAAGTCCTCATGCCTAGTTTAGAGAGCCTTTTCAGATGTTGGCACAGGCTATGACCGTTCGAGTCAACCAGCAGGAATGGCCCATGTCCCTCAAAATAAGAAGCAGCGGCAGCTAGAGTTCGAGACTTTCTCAAGATGAATCCACCTGAGTTTCTGGGGTCAAAAGTGGATGAGGACCCACATGAGTCCCTTGAGGAGATACAGAAGATCACCCAGATTATGGGGGTGACAGGGGAAGAGAGCGCAGATTTATCCTCCTATAAGCTGAAGGGGGTTGCTTACATTTGGTACCGTTAGTGGAAGGACGGTAGAGCAATAGGCGCAGTTCCCATGAGTTGGGATGAGTTTATGACTACCTTCTTAAACAAATTCTTCTCTATGGAATTGAGGGAGGTAAATATGGCGGAGTTCGTCAACTTGAGGAAGAACCATATGACTATCTAAGAGTACGCCTTGGAGTTCACCCGGTTGTCCAAGTATGCACCGAATTGCAGATCAGAGAGATCGTATGAACAGGTTTGTGTACGGAGTGTCAAACTCGTTTTTCAAAGAGTATAGGACCATAATGCTAAATAGTAATCTAGACTTCTCTCGATTGGTCAAATACGCCCAGCAGATAGAGGCAGATCAGATGAAGGAAAGGGAGAGAGAGGCCAAAAAGGCCAGGACAGGTAGCTTTGGGTTTTCCTAGCAAAGGTCCAATGGCGGACATCATCAGTAGTCCTATTAGAGACCACCAGTCCTAGCATCGTCATCACCCAGTATGCCATCTAGATCTAGGCGTGATCAGAGGGGAAGGAAATTAAGACCTCGAGGTCAGGAGAGTATGTCAGGAGAGCCCAGCATCCCAGTTTGTGGAAAGTGTGGTAGGAGGCACACCGTAGAATGCCTAGCGGGTTCAGGTACATGTTTCGGGCATGGGAAGCCCGAACACATACTCAGATATTGCTCTTCAATCATACATGGACATGTTAGAGGCCGTGACCGAGCCACCAGTTCAGCAGCTCCACCAGTACACTCAGCTCAGCAGGGTGAAACCACTAGTGTAGATGTTGGTCAGCGTCAGAACAGATTTTATGCCCTCTCATCTCGTTAGGAGCAGGAGGTCTCTCCAGGTGTGGTCACTGGTATGTTACGAGTAGTTCCATCTTGATGTATATGCATTGCTAGATCCATGGGCTATTTTATCTTTTGTGACTCCTTATGTTGCTATTAGTTTCGAAGTCAGTCCCAAAATCTTATCAAAACCCTTCTTAGTCTCTACTTCAGTCAGTGACTTAGTTATAGCTCGACGAGTATATAGAAATCACAGTCTTTCAGAAAGTCACCTCAGTCGATCTAGTAGAGTTAAACATAATCAATTTTATGTTATCTTCGGTATGGATTCATTGCATGCATGTTATGCCTCAGTGAATTGTAGAACCCGTATGGTATAGTTCTAATTTCTGGGGTGAGCCGGTTCTAGAATGGAAAGATAGTTCAGCAGTACCTATAGGTCACTGTTTCCTAACTTAAGGCCAGAAAGATGATTTCTAAAGGTTGTGTGTACTATCTAGTTTGGGTTAAGTATGTTATGTCCAAGACCGTGACTCTTCAGTCAGTTCCTAGAGTATCTGAGTATCCGAAAATGTTTCCCGATGATCTACCAGGAGTTCCTCCCGAATGAGAGATCGACTTTGATATCAACCTTCTTCCGAATACACAGCCTATATTCATTCCTTCTTAAAGAATGGCTCCAGCAAAGCTAAGGGAGTTGAAAGAACAGTTGAAGGATCTTCAAGATAAGGGTTTCATCAGGCCTAGTAAGTCTCCATGGGGTGCGCTAGTTCTCTTTGCTCGGAAGAAGGATGGGTCTCTTTGTATGTGCATTGACTATCGATAGTTGAATAAGGTCACAATCAAGAATAAGTATCCCCTTTTCAAAATTGATTACTTGTTTGACCAACTTCGGGGTGCTAAGTACTTCTCAAAGATAGATCTCAGGTCCAGATATCATCAGCTCAGAGTTAGGGAAAGTGACATTTCAAAAATAGTTTTTCGGACTCGGTATGGTCACTATGAGTTTGTAGTTATGTATTTTGGACTAAAAAATACTCCTGTAGCTTTTATGGATCTTATGAACGGGGTGTTCAAGCCATATTTGTATATGTTCGTGATTGTCTTCATAGACGACATTCTCATATACTCTCAGAGTGAGGAGGAGCATGCCACTTATTTGAGGATCGTGTTATAGACTCTAAAGGATCGTTAGTTGTTTGCCAAATTCAGCAAGTGTGAGTTTTTATTGAACTCAATTGCATTTTTGGGTCATTAGTGTCTAGTGAGGGTGTGTAGGTGGACTCTCAAAAGATAGAGGCGGTAAGAATTGGCCTAGACCAGTTAATCCTTCGGATATCAGGAGCTTCTTGGGTTTAGTTGGCCATTACAAGAGGTTTGTTGAAGAATTTTCATCCATTGTAGCACCGTTGACTAAGTTGACCCAGAGAAAGTCAAATTTCTGTGGTCGGACGCCTATGAGAAGAGTTTTCAGGAGTTAAAGACTCGACTCACTTTAGACCTAGTATTGACTTTACCATAGGTTACGTATGGATTCGTTGTGTAATGTGATGCCTCTAGGGTTGGTCTTGGGTGTGTGTTGATGCAACATGGTAAGGTTATTGCGTATGCCTCTAACAGCTTAAGACTCGTGAGAAGAATTAACTGACGCATGACCTAGAATTGGAAGCGGTGGTATTCACATTGAATATTTAGAGACACTACTTTTATCGATTTCATGTGGATATGTTCACGAACCACAAGATCCATCAGTATGTATTCACTCAAAGAGACCTGAAATTGCGACAAATGAGGTGTCTAGAGCTTCTCAAGGACTATGACATGAGTATCTTTTATCATTCGGGAAAGGCCAATAATGTGGAGGATTCCCTTAGTAGGTTGTTCATGGAGAGTGTGTCTCATATAGAGGATGGGAGGAAGGAGTTGGCAAAGGATGTCCATAGGCTTGCTCGTTTAGGGGTTCACCTTGTTGACTCAGCAGATGGTGGTTTCATTATTCAAAATGGGTCATAATCTTCATTGGTGATCGAGGTCAAGGATAGGCAAGACGAGGATCCTATCTTAGTGAAGCTAAAGGAAGCAGTTCAAAATCAGAAGATGGAGGTCTTCTCCTAAGGAGGAGATGTTGTGCTTCGTTATCAGGGTCATTTATATGTTTCGAGTGTTGATTACTTGAGGGAGCGGATGTTGCATGAGACTCATGGTTCCCAATATTTTATCCACCCGGGTGCCACCAAGATGTACCGAGACCTACGGGAAGTATATTGGTGGAATGGCAGGAAGAAGTACATAGCAGAGTTTGTGGCTAAGTGTCCGGACTATCAACAAGTGAAAGTTGAGCATCAAAAGACCTGGAGGTATGCTACAGGACATTTGTATCCATACTTGGAAGTGGGAAGAGATCAATATGGATTTAATTATAGGGTTGCCTCGTACACGCCGATAGTATGACTCTATTTGGGTGGTTGTAGACAGGTTGACCAAAGTAGCTCATATTTTATCCGTCAAAACTACCAATTCAGCTGAGGATTATGCTAGATTATATATTCGAGAGTTAGTTTGGTTTCATGGATTTAACTTGTCCATCATTTCAGATAGAGGTACTCAGTTCACCTCTTAGTTTTGGAGATCGTTCTAGAAGGGACTTGGTACTCAAGTTAAGCTTAGCACGGCTTGTCACCCTCAGACAGATGGCTAGGCTGAGCGGACCATTCAGACTCTCGAGGATATATTGAAAGAATGTGTGATTGACTTCAAAGGTAGTTGGGATGATCATTTACCACTTATTAAGTTTTCTTACAACAATAGTTACCACTCCAACATTCAGATGGCTCCATTTGAGGCTCTCTATGGGCGGAGATGTAGATCGCCTATTGGTTGGTTCGAGGCATGTAAGGTTACATTGTTAGGGCCAGATTCAGGTCATGAGGCTATGGAGAAGGTTTAGCTTATTAGAGATAGGCTAAAAACAGTTCAGAGTTGTCAGAAATCATATGTGGATGCTAGGCAGAGAGAATTTGAGTTTGAAGTTGATGTGGTTGATCTTGAAGGTGTCTCCTATGAAGGGAGTGATAAGGTTACGAAAGAAAGGGAATCTTAGTCCCCCTTATGTTGGTCCATACAGGATTGTGAGACGTGTTGACAAGGTGGCCTATGAGTTGGAGCTACCAGAGTTTGCTTCGTGCATCCAATTTTTCATATATCGTTATTAAAGAAGTGCATTGGTGACCCAGCTTTTGTTGTTCGATGGAGAGTATAGATGTGAAGGATATCCTTACCTATGAGGAGGTACCCGTTGAGATCCTTGATCATCAGGTTCAGAAATTGAGAAATAAAGAAGTAGCTTCAGTGGAAGTCTTGTGGAGGAATCAGCTTGTTGAGGGAGCTATATGGAAGGCTAAAGCAGATATGATGGCTAAATACCCGTATTTATTCCCTTCCACTTGCATTCCAGCTTGAGGTATCGGTTCCCTCCCTAATATTCTATTTAGTTTCATGTCGAGTTCATGTATCTCAGTTCCTTTCATGTTCTAGCATGTATGTATGAGTCATTAATTCAGTTCAGTCATGTGTATTAGTCCGGAGTCAGTCACTCCATCAGTTTTCAGCTTCAGATGTTCAGTATTTGGGATTGCAGTCCTTCCCCCAACTTTTCATATGTTTAACCCACATTCAAGGATGAATGTTCCCAAGGAGGAGATATTATAATACTCCAAAATTTCCTAAGACTAGCCTCTGGATTAGTAGTGTGATCAACATAAAAAGTTGGAAAAATATCTCAGGACGACTCACGGTACGAGTAATGGAAAGGACCAATGGGTCGTAGGATAAGCCATTGTTTGATGTTGAGCTGCCCTGGTTAGATTGTACGAGTCATTGTATGACTTGTTGTGGGAAACCACAAGTCGTGATGGCAATCGTCAGAAGGTTGGAAGAGTTGGACTGGTAAGCCACGAGAGCAATCCACAAAGTCATAGGTTGGTGGTACGACTCGTGGTCATTAGTCTTAGCAAGTTAATGGTGTACCAGGTTAGGAAGGAATAAGTCATTTTACGATTCTTTATGGGGAACAATGAGTCGTGGCTTGCACTCATGGAAAAGGGGCAGAGGAATTGGAAGCAATGGCCATGGATGGGTCCAGCGACTCATCGTTGGAAGGTACGAGTCATTTTTTGATCCATGGAAAACTTCAGAAGTCAGGAGAAATAGTAACGACAATGAGTAGTAACCACAAGTCATGGTTTCGAGGTACAACTCGTGGTGAGAGCCGTTACTTCTGGCAGTGTGTATTTTTCTGCGGAATTAGTAAGGGAATTTTCGTAATTTTTAAGATACTAAGCCCTAAACTACATCGTTTTAATCTCTAAAAGAAGTGTATTAAGGGAGTTTAATCTATTCTAATTCATTCAACTCCCACGCATGCAAGTTTTGAGGTTTTCCTTTGAAGATCAAGCTTAAATCCTTCAATTTCTTCTCCAAATCTCTTAAGCTTTCAAAGACAAGTGTAGATTCAACTCACCCAGGTATGTAGGGCTATGAATGAGAGTTCCTTTCACTCTCATGCTTAAAATTCTACTCAATTTCATGAATTCAAGTTCTAGATTAAGTTCATGATCTTATGGGATTTTAACCCAATTTTATGAAATTCTCTATGATTTATTTATGGGTCAATTCCCTTTATGTTTCAAAACATGTTTTAATATCATGGGCAAATTTTGTATACAAACTGATTATAAATTCATGATTTCAAATTTTAGAAAAATTATTCCCAATTATGCAAGTTTCATGAAAAGTCAAGTTTATGAGTTATGATCTCAAGTAAGAGTTTATGAATTACTCATGTGTGAATCAATGATTTTGACTAATGAAGTTTATTTCAGGTATGCATGATTTTAAAATTTGAGCAAGCCCACTCAAGTTAACCAGGTTTTTATGATTTAGTCAAGGCTAATAAGATCAGTTTATCACATATTTTGGAGTCAAGACTCCCCATAGATTTCAGACTATGCATGTGATTGTGATTTCAGCTTCGTTGAAAAACAATGATAGCACTATGCATGTTAATGGCAGTAGTGTCTAGTACCGAGTAGGCTTGGTGTTCCAAGGTTCCCCGGTCTTAGAACTACACGCCAATGTAGGTTTATATATTTTAGTTGGGGACCTCTCAAGAGAGTTTTCCCCCGCCCGCCAGAGGGCCTTCATTTTGATATCGATATCATGGTAGTGTCCTTAGCCTTGGCAAGATTTTGGACGGCTCTGGCCACTTGAGTGTGATAGTTGGGGCATCAAGTAAGCTCTATCATGATAGTGTTGGTTGTGACGAGTCTCCCATTATTTCTCATGATTTCAGTTATGCATGTTTTGACTCATGATATTATGTTTTCAGTAGGTTTGACCCTATGATCAGTTTATAAGTTTTTACTTATGATTTCAACTATGGCAAGCCATATGATTCTATTTTCAGCTTTGGGTCATTCTATTCAGGTATGAGATTCAGTTTATGACTATACATGTTTTCAGATATCCGCATGCAGTTCTTACTCTCATGATCTTGTGATTTATATTTATATGCATGATTTCGGTTTATATTTACTCAACATGTTTTACTTACCTTGCATACTTAGTACATTTCAAGTACTGACAGCATACTATACGTTGCATCGTTTAATGATACAGGTTCAAACGATCAGCCTCAATTCCGCCATTAGCCCAATTTCGAAGCTTGTGTCACGTCCCGCCTTGGGGGGTATGACTGGCACCTAGTGCCCTACTGGGACCTGAACTGCTAAACTGCTGAGCCTAAGCACTTCTGGTGCCTGGCTGGCTCTAACTCTGGATTCAAGAAAACGACGGGCTATATAA
>JACEIK010007299.1:8846-37360 GCA_018107945.1 Datura stramonium
GTCTCTCCCCGGGCCCTTTTCTCACACGTATGGCATTCTAAAACTCTTAACCAACATGCGAATAGGCCAACTAAGTGTCAAGAACTTACGGGGTGTAACATTATATTAGTTGGAATTTTTGGAGGTGTGTTCTTAATAGTTAATGGTTACTATATTAGCCAATAATTGCATGAAGTGATATACATTGGTTATTATAAGTTGATTTTTAGTCAACTTGTTACGATTCTAAATCTTTTGACATTAGTTACGATAAATTTTTATATTATGTATGTGGTTTCGGGGTTTGAAGTGTGTTAATAAGAAAGAATCCAATTCTTGAAGAAAAGGTTTTAGAGAATGAAGGCCTGAAGTTATGAGACTGAAAAAGATTGTGCAAAAAAATCTTGGACAAGTTAGAAAAGAAAAAATTATGCGGAAGATAGATTTTTATGCAAAACAAAAATAAAATTACATGGACCACACATTATCAAGGGTTGATTTGATCATCAAGGCTCTCTCCCATTGACATATTCTTGATTTGAAATGAGGACAACCCGACCAACAAAAAGAAAATATTACAGAAATATTGACTAGTCTGAGGAGCTTAGTCAAGCGGGGTTGATGCCTATTACTTTGAGCATGTCATCTCACTAACTTTAGATTTATCTGTAGAGGCTTTCCTTCATATTTTATAGTTATTCATATTTTAGTTAGCAGTCACTTTATTTTCTCACGGGAAGGCATAATTCTAAGTATTTCATTAACCAGTTCTATTTTAAGAGAAATTTCTTACCGAGTGATTTTATCTCAGTGATAATGGTGGTGATGATGAATCTGGAAATCATTTCTTGTATGGGCTCATCATCCTTCGTGGAGAATAACTTCTAACTTCTCATCAATAACTTGATTCTAAATTTATATCAAGTCTCATTCGAAGTTTTAGACAAATGTGGTACTAAAATATTGGGTCCTTATAATATCTCGTACACATTTCGATGATAATTTTTTGAGATACTATATAACTTGTATCTACTTAATGTAGGTCTCACACGAAAATAATAGAACATCAGTACACCACAATGATATGCAGTGGGTAAAACGATCTTCCAACTAAAGCTAAAATAAGACATAAGAAGAAGCATGATATGCATGACTAACGGTAGAATCATAAACTTCTTTCTTCTAAATAATTAATGCAAATAACTTGTGCTCCTTTGAGAAAAATCATTCTTCATATATTTGTAAGAAGTATTCGTTTCTTTCTTTATTTATAGGAAGAACTCAGAAATTCTTACATTTTATTCTTTTTTCTTCTCTTGTATAGTCAAGGATGATCCCCGCTTGATCACCAAGGCCCTATTACTATGGTGTCACACATTTTAAGATTCTTAACTTATATGTATAATTAAGTTTTATCAAAATTTTTATTCTAGTGTCTAAACCAACGGTGCGCTTATAATTTTTACTTAAGCATGAGTAGTTTCGAGTGTCATAAACCACCAAGGGCTACTAACCTCTCCTAAAGATCTTGTGACTCCCAAAAATAATTACAAACATTTCTTAAATTATAAAAATCAAACAATCTTTCTTTGAAATTCTCATTAAAATAATTTAACAATAACTTATTTCTCGTTCAAATAATTTGAGATAAAATAAAGTCTTTCCTCATAAAGAATTCATCACTATGTGAAAAAGATTCAATAATTCAAAAGCATCATGACACTCTGATAAAAACATGAAAAATGCATGAAATGCAACTTAGAGAATAACGATTCATATTTTATAACATAATACTATTAGTAGAAATTTATTTTATTTAATGGATAATATGAGTTTACTCACTCAAATCAATATGCAGAGTAATGGTATAAATACTTTAACCAAAATCACATAGTATAAATTTTGTGACAATATAATTTTAGTAAAAGCATTGTCACTACTCACCTCGATTTATTCTTTTTTTAGATTGCTATCTGATCCTAGCAACTCAATAGTCAACAAAATATTCAGAATCTACATTGAATCTCACCATTAAAGATTATTGATTAGGCCTATAATTAATGATCTTCATTAATTTTTAAGAACCCTAGGTTTGAGTTTTGATATTTTCAAAATGACGGTGGTTCTAGTTGTAAATTGTGATTCCGTAAATTAGAGTTGTTCATAAACTTGTGATCGACTTATTGAATATGATAGGATTGCAAGACTTACCTCATAGAGAAACCCTAGTTGAAACCTTTGTTTGAACATTTTATAGATTTTTCTTGGAATCTATGGATTATAAAGGATTTTCTTGTGATTAGGATATTAATCTCATAGCTTAAACTCAAATTGATGATGAAGAACTTAACTTAGAGGCTCAGAAGGATCCTTGGTGAAAAAAGATCTTCAAAAGTTGTTGCGGTTATGTCAAATACGAATAGGGGAAACCCTTCCCTAACTTTTAAATCATTTTCTGCATTTGTTGAGCTTTATGGATCGCCCCATCATTGCCTAAATCATTCTAGAATCGCTTTTTTTGCTCAGTGTTGTGATTGTGCTTTGCCCCACCATCGCCCTGCAAGTGACTGCATAGTTACTCTTTGGTAAAACAGTCATACTTTTTATATTGAACTCATACCAACGAACAATTTGATGTTTCAAAAACTAGACATCAAGGACTTTAATTTGACATATATCTCTTAGCTTAACTCAATATACACAGGATATATGATTATCTGAAGGTAGGGCATGTGCGACTATAATAATTTTTTTTTCTTAAACATTTTCAACTTGTTCTAAACTTTCTCTCCCCTACTACTAATGTACAAACAATCTTCCAAGCTAAAGATTTAGTTATTAAAACATCTTCATAACTTCCTAAACACCATTGTGATTAACCTAAAACCTGAATGAGGATATAATACTTCAACAAAAATTTATGGGGGACATTGTCCTTCTTTTATATGGCATCATTGAATGTTACGCAAGAAGTTTAAAGTCATAAAATATTATCTATAGATCGTTAATTACCAGTCATGTATAACCCAAAATTTGTGCATGACTTTAAATAAGATAAAATCTTTCAAAAATTTGTAAGTTTCATGTATCTCATATTTCGAATAAGTGAGGATACCTTCTTTTTATATCTTCTTCAACTTCACATGTAGCTTCCTCCGTATTATCCTTGAGTCTCAACCTTCGAACTTGTATATCAAGAATCTCGATAGGTATCTTCTTGTAAGTAGAATTCTTGTAGACCTCCATCTCATCCACAAGAGTAATTTGGGATTTATCATGAAGACACTGCCTCGACATTGGCATATAAAACACTGGATGCACGAAAACTAATTGCTCTAGCAAGTATATCCTCTAGGCTATTTTACCCTTTCTGTTAAGGATTCTAAAAGGACAACGAACATGGAACTTAACTTCCCTTTCTTATAAACTATTAAGACTCTCTTTTTGGGAGGCACTTTCAAGAATGCATAGTCACACACTTTGAGCTTCAAATCTTTGTGCCTCTTATCTGTATAAGACTTTTGGCAAATTTGAGGTGCTTTAAGTTTTCTTTGAATTACTTTCACCATTTTTAATGTATCTAGAACCATCTCGGCCACAAGAAATTGTATAACACCCCAAAATTCCCTACGATCAAGCCCTAGAATTGTAGCAGAATCGGCAAAAAAATCTGCAAAATCCCTCAGAACGACTCGTTGTTATTACACCCCAGGAAATTTTTGATGATTCTTTAACATTTGCATGCTAGGTTAAGGGAAGTAAAGTTGTATATTGGTCGTAGATGATAAGGGAAATATGTACGAACGGAAAAGCAAAGAGTATGTGAAGTTCATAAGTAAGGGTCAACTTTAAATGATCATATCTCCCAATATATAGTGAATTAGAAGCCCTACAACCTATCAAATTAAAGGTCTTTGAGTCTAGTTTTCAAAATATCAAACCACTCATCAATCAAAGTTTGGAGTAAGAAGTTATAGACATTTTAAAGTGGAACTATCAGACAGTAAGGTGGCCACCTCTCTAAAAATGGCCACCGCCCAAAAACCTTTATATTTTAAGTTTTGTGCTATAAGATCATTTTCAATATTTTCAGATATGAGGTGCTTGCTTACTCTCTAAAATTCTCTCTCTTTTCCAGCAGCAAAGCCTAAGAAACCAAGAGGAATACCTCAAGAAAACACTATCAAAACTCAAGCAGAAGTCCATGGAAGTGAAGGCAACTTTGTGGTGAAGTTGTGGCTGCCTTATAGCTGCGTTTTGGCAGTATTTTTGTGGTGACTTGCTGAATTTATAAAGCATTTCTAAGCCACATATATGCTCCCTCTTGATAGGGATTATACACAAGTATAAAAGGTGAGAACTCTACTACTAAACTTGCTTGAATTCATGAGTAAAAAGCTAGAAGTTAGAGGTGTATTTGGTGTGTTTGTGAACTGCTTCTACTGCATTTTGGACAGCAAAGGTTCTACATTTTTGGACACGAAGTCGAAGTCAAATACTCATATTTTAACCAAGAATAACCCCCAAACAAAAGGTAAGGATTTTTCCCCTTTGAAACCTCTCAAATTGCATAACGAAAAGCTGAAAATTGGCAGCTAAGTGAGCTACCGATGGACTGTTTGTGAGATGAGTTTTGCTCATTTTCCTCAGAATTTTTGGCTGTTTCTTTTGCTGGAATTATACTTCATATTTAGGGAAAGAATTACAGTAGAACTAAGGTAAATATTCCTCTTGTTTTTGCCTCAAAATTTAGTGAAAACTAGTTAAGAAAATGGCCAAATGTTATTAATGTTGCCGTGTGTTATTGTTGCTATTGTGACTGCCTTTGGTTAGTTATTTTGGGCTTCATTTTGTGATAAAGATTAAGCTTGTTGTTGGCCTATAAAACCACTGAATTAAGGAGGTTGAAGGCTGATCATTGAAATAGAAAATTGACTAAAGAAAAGTTTATCGAAAAAAGGTATGTAAGGTGCCAAGGCTAAGAGTGCCAAGGCTAGAGGATCAGGGAGACAAGTCAAAGGCTAAGAGTGCGTCTCCTGCCCCAGGTATTACAGTTCCTCTAGCACCGGTTAGAGCAGTGGCAGATAGACCTCCAACTCCTCCCCCACCAGCAGTACCTGAGGGTAGTAGAGTGGCAGACCCTCCCGCGCCTGTGGTACCTCCGGTTATTCTAGAAGGACAGGGTCTTGAGGGAGCTTTTCAATTGATGGATCGTATAGCCGTAGGTCAGGAGTGGCGATTGGAGGTGATATAGATACATAGAGGCCAGGAAATTGAGAGTTCTAAGGCCCGCGAGTTCTTGAGTTTGAGCCCTCCCATATTCACCGGATCAGACCCGAGCAAGGATCCTCAGGACTTTATTGATCAGACTTATAGAGTGTTAAAGGTGATATGAGCTACAATGACCGAGGAAGTAGAGTTGGCGGCCTTCAGACTGCGTGATGTGGCTATATTGTGGTATGAGGCTTGGACTCGATCTAGAGGAGATGATGCACCGCTAGCTGAGTGGGAAGAGTCTTTGAGGCCTTTATGCACCACTATCTACCCCCGGAGCTTCGACAGGCTTGAGCTGAGCAATTTTTGCACCTAAGAGAAGGGAAGTATGAGTGTGCATGAGTATTGTCTTTGATTTAATTCTCTTTCCAGGTATGCTCCACACATGGTTCAGATAATGAAGTATAGAGTTCATCGGTTCGTGTTAGGGTTGGGGCTTCATATAGCTCGAGGTTGTTTGGGGGTATCTACTCAGGAGCACATGGACATTGAACAAATTTAGGCTTTCGCCTAGAGGGTGGAGGATTTGGTTCATCAATTACCGGATACTCGGAGACATCAAAAGCAATGAAAGAGAGCTAGGACTATGAGTCCTTACAGAGGACCACAGGGTGACCCAGGGGCTCAGTCATCCAGGCAGTCAGTTAGACTTGTAGGGAGTGCCCCACCTCAGTTTCAGGGATAGAGAAGAGACCAAGTCCCAACTTCGTCTAGCTCTTGATAATAGTAGCGGGCGGGGCAGAGGAGACCACCATTGCCGCCTTGTCCTCGGTGTGGGAAATCTTATTCAGGTAATTATGTGGGATTGTTCAGATAGGGTCGAGGCAGATCAAACACGATCAGTGATTGCTTTGTCATCCTCCGTTTGACCTCCTAGACCTAATCCTCAGTTGGTAGCAGGTCGTGGCAGAGGGAGAAAGGCTTCTAGTTCTGGGGCAACCTAGAATTGATTTTATGGTTTGGGCGATCGACAGGATCAGGAGGCATCACTTGATGTTGTTATAGGTACTTTGATTATTTATTCTTGTGCAGTATATGTCTTGTTTGATCCTAGTTCTACACTCTCTTATGTTACACCGTTGGTTGAAAGTCAGTTTGTGACAGTCCCTGAGTTATTATCTATACCATTTGCTGTTTTTACGCTAATTAGCAAATCTGTGTTAGCTAGACGAGTTTACCAGAACTGTATAGTTTTTGTATGTGATAGATCAACCTTAACTGATCTAGTTGAGATTGAAATGATTGATTTTGATGTCATTATGGGTATGGATTGGTTGGCGGCATGTTATGCTAATATTGATTGAAGAGCCAAGGTTGTCATATTCAATTTTCCCGGCGAGCCAGTCCGAGAATGACAAGGTAATGCCGCTATGACTAAAGGTAAGTTTATTTCATACCTTAAGGATTAGAAGTTAATATCCAAAGGTTGTATTTCTCACATGGTTCGGGTAAGAAACTTGGAATGTGAGCCTGCGACTGTCCAGTGAATTTCTATTGTAAATGAGTTCCCCGAGGTCTTTCCAGAGGATTTTCCTGGAATTCCTCCTGAAAGGGAGATAGATTTTGCTATTGATATACTTCCAGGTACTTATCCTATATCGATCCCTCCATACATAATGGCCCCAACAAAACTAAAAGAATTAAAGAAGCAGTTGATAAATTTGCTCCAAAAGGGTTTTATCCGGCCAGTGTGTCACCGTGGGGTGCACCGGTGTTATTTGTGCGAAAGAAAGATGGGTCATTAAGAATGTACATTGACTACAGACAACTGAATAAGTTACGGTTAAGAACAAGTACTCACTTCCTAGGATTGATGACCTGTTTGATTAATTACTGGGTGCCAGATGCTTCTCAAAGATTGACTTGAGATCTGAGTACCATAAGTTACGAGTTAGGGAAGGTGATATCCCTAAGACTGCCTTCAGAACAAGATATGGCCATTATGAGTTTCTAGTAATGTCATTTGGGCTGACTAATGACCCAACAACTTTTATGGACCTGATGAATTGGGTGCTTAGGCCTTTTCTTGATGTCTTTGTGATCGTCTTCATTGATGATATTTTGATTTACTCATGATTCGAGGTCGAGCATGCAGATCATTTGAGAGTAGTATTACAGACTCTCCAAGAGCACAAGTTATATGATAAATTTTCTAAATGTGAGTTCTGGCTAACATCTGTAGTTTTTCTTGGTCATGTAATTACAGCTGAAGGTATAAGAGTGGATAGTTAGAAGATAGAGGCAGTAAAGAATTGGCCTAGACCTTTGAGTCCTACAGAGGTTCGTAGTTTTCTGGGATAGGCAGTTTACTACCACAGATTTATAGACGGTTTTTCTACTATCTCCGTGCCATTGACAAAGCTGACTCATAAAGCAACAAAGTTTCAGTGGTCATAGGCATGTGAGCGCGTTTTCAGGAGTTGAAAGATAGGTTGACCTCAGTATTTTTCTTGACTCTTCCAGAAGGTACAAAGGGTTATGTGGTTTATTGTGATACCTCCAGGATTGGCTTAGGTCATGTTTTGATGCAACACGACAAAGTCATTGCCTATGCTTCAAGGCAGCTGAGGAAGCACGAGAAGAATTATCCTACCCATGATCTAGAATTGGCAGCGGTGGTGTTAGCACTGAAGATCTGGTGTCACTACCCGTACGGGGTACATGTTGATATCTTCACAGATCATAAGAGCCTCCAATAATTATTTCAGTAGAAGAGTTGAATTTACGCCAGAAAAGGTGGTTAGAATTGCTGAGAGATTATGATGTTAGCATTTTATATCATCCTGGTAAGGCAAATGTTGTAGCTGATGCGCTAAGTCGCAAGTATATGGGTAGCTTGAGTCATATTTAGGTTGACAGGATTGAAATGACGAAGACTCTACAGCAGTTGGCTGACTTACATATTCAGTTACTAGATGCCGAAGATGGGGGTGTTATTGTCAAAAATACAACAGAATCATTCTTGGTAGCGGAAGTTAAGCAACGACAATATGATGATGCATAGTTAGTCTTACTAAGGGACAATATACCACAGCAGAAGCAAAGCCTATTTGATTGTGGACCTGATGGAGTTCTTAGATACCGGGTCGTCTATCTGTACTTAATGTGGGTGAGCTACGGGAACAAAATATAAATGAAGCTCATTACTCTCGATATTCAGTACATCCAGGTGCCACAAAGATGTATCGTGACATGAGGCAGCTATATTGGTGGAATGACGTGAAAAAAGACATCACAGGTCTTGTGACTCAGTGTCCTAATTACCAGCAGGTGAAGGTTAAGAACCAAGGCCTGGAGGTTTGATGCAGGATATAGAAATTCTAGCCAGGAAATGGGAGGTGATTAATATGGATTTTATTACAGGATTGCCTCGAACGAGCAGGAAGAATGATTCTATCTAGGTAATAGTTGATAGATTGACTAAATCAGCTTACTTCTTCCCAATTAGGACTACATATGCTATAGAGGATTATGCTAGGGTTTATATACGGGAGATAGTTCGCCTATATAGCGTCTCCTTATCCATTATTTTTGACAGAGGTGCTCAGTTCACAGTAAACTTCTGGAAGTCGTTCCAGAAAGGCCTGGGCACCTAGGCAAGCCTCAGTACCGCATTTCATCCTTAGACAGACGGACAAGCTGAACACACCATTTAGATGCTTGAAGATATGCTGCGTGCTTGTGTTTTAGATTTTGGCAGAAGCTGGGATGATTATGTTTCCTTGATTGAGTTCTCCTATAATAACAGTTACCAGGCAAGTATTCAGATGGCCCCATATGAAGCTTTATATGGGCGAAAGTGCAGGTCATTAGTGGGTTGGTTTGAACTTAATGAGACAGAGTTATTGGGGCCAGACTTAGTGCAGCAGGCTATTGACAAGGTGAAACTTATTAGAGATCAGCTTCAGATGGCCCAGAGCATGCAGAAGTCTTATGTTGATGTACATCATCGAGTGCTAGAGTTTGTTGTTGATGATTGGGTCTTCCTGAAAGTGTCGCCTATGAAAGGTGTCATGGCGATTTGGCCGAAAGGGCAAGCTAATCCTTAGATATGTTGGGACTTATAGAGTTATCCGCAAGATAGGCAAAGTAGCCTATGAGTTAGAGTTGCCACCAGAGCTAGCGAAAGTCCACCCAGTATTTCATGTATCGATGTTGTGGAAGTGTATAGGAGACCCAACCCGTGTTATGCCTATTGATGATGTACGGATTTCTGAGGAGATGACCTACACCGAGGTCCCAGTTTCTATACTTGACTGGCAAGCCAAGAAACTTCGGACCAAAGAAGTCGCTTCAATTAAAGTATTGTGGTGAAGTAATCACATTGAGGAAGTTACTTGGGAGACTGAGGAGGAAATGAAGAAGAAATATCCTCACCGGTTTACGATGTTGACGTGATATTAAGGTATGTGTTTGATACCTAAGTTATTGAGTATCTATTTTGAAGCATATTAAGTGAAATTAATTTTCATTCAAGGACGAATGTTCCTAAGGGGGGGAGAATATTAAACCACGGAATTTTTTTGATAATTATTTGATGTTTGTATTCTAGATTAAGGGAAGTACGAGTTGTATATTAGTTGTAGATGACAAGGGAAATGTGTACGAACGGAAAAGCAAAGAGTATGTGAAGTTCATAAGTAAGGGTCAATTTTAAATGACCACATCTCCCAATATATAATAAATTAGAAGCCCCACAACCTATTAAATTAAAGGTCTTTGAGTCTAGTTTTCAGAACATCAAACCTCTCATTAATCAGAATTCGGAGTAAAAAATTATAGATATTTTATGGTGGCACTATTAGACAGTAAGGTGGCCATCGCCCAAAAACCCTTTATATTTTAAGTTTTGTGCTATGAGATCATTTACAATATTTCCAACTATGAGGTGCTTGCTTACTCTCTGAAATCCTCTCTCTTTTCCAGCAACAAAGCCTAAGAAGCCAAGAGGAATCCCTCAAGAAAACACCATCAATACTAAAGCAAAAATCCATGGAAGTGAAGGCAACTTTGTGGTGAAGTTGTGGCTGCCTTGTAGCTGCGTTTTGGCAGTGTTGTTATGGTGAATTGCTGCGTTTCTGAAGCATTTCCAAGCCACATATGTGCTCCCTCTTGTTAGGGATTATACACAAGTATAAAAGGTGAGAACTCTACTACTAAACTTGCTTAAATTCATGAGTAAAAAACTAGAAGTTAGAGGTGTATTTGTTGTGTTTGTGAACTGCTTCTACTGCGTTTTGGACAACAAAGGTTTTGCATTTTTGGACAAAAAGTTGAAGTCAAATAGTTCTATTTTAACCAAGAATAACCCTGAAGAAAAAGGTAAGGATTTATCCCCTTTTAAACCTCTCAAATTGCAAAGCGAAAAGCTGAAAATTGGCAGCTAAGTGAGCTGCCGATGGACTATTTGTGAGTTGAGGTTTGTTCGTTTTCCTTAGGATTTTTGGCTGTTTATTTTTATTGAATTGTACTTCATATTTATGGGAATAATTACAGCAGAACTAAGGTAAATTTTCCTCTTATTTTTCCCTCAAAAGTTAGTGAAAACTAGTTGAGAAAATGGCCCAATGTTGTTGATGTTACAATGTGTTGTTGTTGCTATTGTGACTGCCTTTGGTTAGTTATTTTTGGCTGCATTTTGTGCCATAGATTAAGCTTGTTGTTGGACTATAAAACCACTTGATTAAGGAGGTTAAAGGCTGATCATTTAAATAGAAAATTGGCTAAAGAAAAGTTCACCAGAGAAAGGTATGTAAGGCGCCTCGTCAATCGTTCTTTTAAGCACGATTCGTGCGTTGTGAATTGAATGATCTAGCAAACTCTTTATAAGTCTTGAGGCAGTATGTTAAGCTTCATTTAAGCTTTAAATTTTCATGTTTTATTAAGGTTAAATGTTAAGATTATGCCTAGCCGAAGTGAGGTATCTAAAGTATGATATTGTGTTGATTGTTGTCGTAGCTGTACATTGAATTGGAGACCCCTCAACGTGGGAATTGTTAGATGGTCCTTAAATGTGAAGTTAAATGTGTTTAAAGGTCTGGTTGCTAACTGAAATTGGTGAAAGAGCTAAGATGATGATGTATAAATGATTTTAAGCCAAGTAAAGATGTCGCAAGCTATTAAGGGTAAACGATATTATTGAATTAGGATTGCCTGATTATGGTTATACTTTGTCTTATGTGTATGTTATGAAATATGCCAGGCCAAGGGGAGATTTCATAATCCCTTTCCCTTAAGCCGAACGACAAGCTAGCGAGTCTCCGAGCTCTGATGTCCCTTGAACACGATCTATAAATCTTGTTGAAACTCTTAGGTCATCCGCAGTTCCTTATGATTTATACAAGTTTTGAATACATACATTTAAGTGCTATTTTCTAGCTTTACATGTTTTATGCGCTCACTTGCAGTTATGTATTATCAAGGAGGCCTATGCAGGCCACATATTTAGTATTCGTCATTTCTATGCTTTACGTGTTAAGTTGGTCTAGTATAAGCCATATCAACTTAGTTTATGATTTTGTTTAAGATTTATTGATTTTACCCTGGTATGATACACCGGCTGGAGGTGTCTTTATTTTACCCCGGTGTGGTACACCAGACCAGCTGGAGGCATTTTTATTTTCTTACCCCAATGTGGTACACTGGCCGGATGAATTTTATATAGATTTTATGGTCGAATGGCCGCTGGCATTTCAGTTATATTTTTTGTTGTGCATTAGATGATTGTATTTACACTTTAATATTGAGTTATTGTCAGGTTTCAATTTTCAAGATTCCGGGTTGTTACTATTCCTTATTTCTAACTCAGTTATATTGTTATCTTATCTGTTTATAGTTTTCAGCCTTACATACCAGTACATTTTATTCGTATTAACGTCCCTTCAGCTAGGGACCCTTCCTGCAATCGTGCTATAGGTACAAGCCGAGGCTCAGATCATCAGACGCAGTAGGAGCCAGATTTTAGCGGAAGACTGGTATGCTCCTCTCTTCTAGGAGCCATGTCCTAGTTTTGACTATTTTGATTTTTGTGTACAACATGGGTAAGCTGGGGCCCTGTCCCGTACATTTCAGTTTGTTTACTCTGTAGAGGCTGATGTGGACTAGTTTGTGTAGTAGTTTTGGTTGTGTAGTCGTGTAGGTTTTCCATTGCTCTATTTTGCTTTATTATAGCCTTGTAGACTTTTTAGGTTGCATATTCGTTATTATCGAGACATTATGGGTCTATTATTTATCTTGGTTGGTTGTTACAGGTGGCTTGGTCAGCCTTAGTGTTACATTTATAGATGCTATATAGTCGGTTTCTCGATCAATCATGAATCGAGTGCCAATTGCGCCCTACCCCAATTTCGGGGTGTGACAGTTGTACGAATTGTGGGTTGATGTCACAGGTCGTTGGGTGAGTCATGGTTAGATTTTGAGGTTTCTTCTACCATACTATGAATCCACACCATAAGTCGTGGTGAGTGGGTATGACTTGTGGTCATAAGTTGTGGTCCATATCTGCAGAAGAATACTTGGGGTGACGAGTCACAATACGAATCATAGGTCCTTGTAACGGGTTGTGGTTTGGAGTTGTAGGTTGGAGGATCAGAGATGGGACAAGGATTGCCCACTGAATATGAGTCACAAGACGACTATGGTGTGTAGGGATGAGTCATAGTGAGCACTCATGGTTTGATCCAGAGAATCAGAGGTTTTTGACTGGCTAGCCACGGAAGGAAACCACGAGTCGTGGTAAGGTGATACAACTCGTGGTAAGACTCGTTACGACTGGCAGTCAGGATTTTTAATACGTGTTTCCAAGGGTATTTTTATAATTTTTCAAGCTCCTAATTATTTAATGATGTTGTTTTAAGCCTTGAAATGAGTTTTTTAAGAGGGTTTAGCCTATCCTAAGTCATTAGGCTCCCATGCATGCATTATATTGAACTTCTCTTCCAAGATCAAACTAGAATTTTCCTCAAGTTCTTTTCGAATTCTCTTGGGCTTTCAAGACTAGTTTGTAAATCAGTTTACCCAGGTATGTAGGGCTATGAATGGGGGGTTACTTCCACCCTCATGCCCAAACTTCTTCTCTAATTCATAACTCAAATTCTTGATTAAGTATATTGATTTCTAGGGTTTTAACCCAATTCCATGTAATTACCTATGCTATGTTTATGGGTCTGATTCCCTCATGTTTTAATGTATGTTTTAAGTCTAATGTGTGGATTTTATACTCAATTTGATTATAAATTTATGATTTTAAGTCATTAGAAATTATGCCTTATTATGTAAGTTTTTATAAAAATTCAAGCTTATGATCCATTATTTCAAGTATGATGAGTTATCTAGTATGCATGAATGTTTATGAATTCTCAATTTATGATTCCATAATTTTGACTTGTGAAGTCTGTTTCAAGTATGCATGATTTTATGATTTGGGTAAGCCCATGTAAGTTAAATGTGCTTATTATGATTTTAGCCAAGGCTAACAAGATCAGTTTATGATATGATTTGGAGTCAAGACTCCCAATGCAGACTATGGTATGATTTGGAGTCAAGACTTCTAATGTTCAGATTTAAGCTAAGAAGATATGATTATATGAGCACTATGCATGTTTTGGGAGTAGTGTCTAGCACCGAGTAGGCTTGGGCTTCCGAGGTTTTCCGGTCTCATAAACTACGTGCCAATGTAGGTATATATATTTGGGACCTCTCAAGAGAGTATTTCCCCCGCTAAAGAGCACAACGTGATATCACACCTTATTCGTCCTTCGCCTTGGCAAGGCTTAGGATGGGTCTCCGCCACGTGAGGTCATCATGTGCTCATACATGGTGGTTGTCGGTTAAGAAGAGTCTCCTATTGTTCCTCATGATTTAAGTTGCTCATGTTCATGACTCATGATATCATGTTTTACGACATATTTGACCCAATGATCAATGTATAAGCTTTTACTTGCGATTGCAAGTATGACAAGTCATATGATTTTATTTTTTTAAATCTTGGGTCATTATGTTCAGTTATGGTAACCAGTTTATGATTATGTATATCTAATATACAACTTTTAACATTCAGTCCTTACTCTTAAATCTTATGATTTATATGCATGATTTCATCTAATGTTTTACTAAGAATGTTTTATTTACCTTACATACTCAGTATATTTCAAGTATTGATTGTATATTCTATGTTATATCGTCTCATGGTATAGGTTCGAGTGACCCAACTCAGTCTCGCCGGTAGCTTGCTCCCATATCAGTCCAGTTCAACCCCTGTTGGGTGAGTCCTCTTTTTTCGAGGATGTTCATTTAGTTACATTGATTATGTAATTTAAATTTTATACTTGGAGTTAGCTGGGGGCTTGTCCTAACATCTCATCAGATAGTAGAGGTTTTTCAGACATAGACTTATACGTTCAACTTGAGATTCAGTGTTGTGATATTATTATTTGATATACTCTTTATGACATTCAGTCTTTCTCTTATTCATGTTCATGTTGTTTTTCGCTTAATTATGCTTTTAAGTCATGCTATGTATGTGGACCATGGGTTAGCTTGGAGCCATTGGTAGTTCTAGGTTCCACGTCTCGATCTGGGGTCCCAGCTCGGGTTATGAAAAATTATATCTCTTAAAACAAACCACCCTATCAAAGATTACATCAACACCCATATAGTTCCCAATAAAGAGCCATGTTGATACTCGCCTAATAGTTGTTATTGTATGAAAACTCGATCTACGACAGATGTTCATCCCAATTCCCACCAAAGTCAATTGTGCAGATCCTTAACATATCTTTTAGTGTTTGAATAGTTCTCTTAGCTTGTCATTAGTTTGGGGGTGAAAGGTGGTACTCAGCTTTACCTTCGGCGCCAAATCTATTTTGAAAAGATTGCTTTTACTAAGTTGTTCTCCCCTATAAAAAATAATTAAAACATAAGAATTATGCAACCACACAACTTCATTAACGTATAAATTAACATATCATTCTATTGTGTAAGTGTCTTCACCGACAGGAAATGGGTTGACTTTGTAAACCTGTCAACACTCACCCATATAGATTTATGCCTATTGTAGGTATGGGGAAATCCAACTACAAAGTCCATATTTATCATATCTCACTTCCAGTCAGGTATCTCTATTTTTGAGCCAAGTCGTCTGACCTTTGATGCTCAACTTTAACTTTTTGACAATTTATATACTTGGCCACATATTTAGCTATATCATTTTTCATTTGATTCCACCAATGAATTTTCCTAAGGTCCTTGTACATTTTAGTTGCGCACGGATAGATGGAGTAACTTTAGCTATGAGTCTCCATCACAATTCACTCTCGAAGTCCTCCAACATCTACAACACACAATCTACCATTCATCCTGAAAACATCATTATTATATCCAAGGGTAAAGGCTAGGATCTCTTTCTTTAATGCCCCATCTTTGATTGCTTGTATATTTGGATCTTCATATTCTTGTTCCTTCAGCTCAACCACCATAGATGATTTCTCCTTTGGGAACACTACAAGGTTAGCCTTTTCAGTTTCATAAATCAGGCCCCATCATTAGACAACTTTTGTACTTTTCTCCCCAGAGATCTTTCTCCCACTTGCAAGTGTGTTAAAACGGTCATTAACTTGCAACTAAGAGCATTGGCTGCCGTATTAGCCTTTTCTGGATGATATAATATATTAATAATATAATCCTTTAATAGTTAAAACCACAAATATCATGGCTTCTTAAATATCTGAAGGCATAAGTTATGACCTTCCTATTTTGCATCATGACACACTTGAGTCCAACTCTAGATGCGTCACAATATATTTACATCCTTCACTTATCGACAATGTCAGAACCATGACAATAATCAATCTTTTCTTTAACTTTTCAAAACTCTGCTCATAGACATCAGACCATTGGAAATTATCAAAAATTTGAGTCAACTTATTCAACAATGCTGCTAATGTAGAAAATTCTTGTACAAATCTTCTGTAACAACCAGCCAATCCTAAGAAACTCCTAATCTCTAGTAGCATTGTCGGTCTTTGCCAACTCTTGGTTGCTTTTATCTTTTGTAGTTCAAGTTTTATATCTATACCGGTCACCACATGGACTAGGAATGAACCACTTGTTAAATCAAAATTCACACTTAGAAAACTTAGCATATAACTCATTATCTTTCAGAACTACAAGATTGCCATAAGGTGTTGCACATGTTCTTTTTTACTTCGGGAGTATACTAAAATGTCATCTATGAATACAATAACGAAAGTATCCAGCAATGGATTGAACAACTGATTAATAAGGTTCATAAATGTTTGTGGAGCGTTGGTCAACCTGAAAGACATTACCAAAACCTTGTAGTGTCCATAGCGAGTTCTAAAGGTTGTTTTCGAGATATCTTTTTCCTTATCCTGAGTTGGTGAAACCCGAACCTCAAAATGTACTTTAGAAAAATAATTTTTACTTGAAGATTATAAAAATGATCATCAATTCAGGAGAAAGGGTATTTCTTCTTAATTATCATTTTGTTCAACTAATGATAATCAATACACATTTGGGGTGATTCATCCTTTTTTGACAAATAAGACTGGGACACTCTAGGGCGACACACTCGACCTGATGAATTCTTTGTTAAGGAGATCCTTCAGTTGTTCCTCTAATTCTATGGGGGGGGGGGGATTCTATAAAGATGAATGGATATGAGTTAAGTAGCCAATTGCACCTCTATGCCAAAATCAGTTACTCTCTTCGGAGGAAGGCCCAACAAATCATCTAAAAAGACTTTAAGAAATTCATTAACCATTGATACAGACTGAAATGTTGGTAGTTCTAGGTCTGGGTTGATAACATGAGCTAGATAAGCCAGGCACCCCTTATTTACCATTTTCCCGACATTAAGGTATGATAAACTTACCGACAAATGAAGATGTACGTCCCCACTACTCTAGGACTTCTTCATTCTTGAATTGGAATCTAGCTATCTTAGCATGACAATCTACTATGGCATAATAGAACGACAACTGGTCCATCCCTATTATTACATTAAAATCTATCATTTCAAGTTTGATGAGGTCAGACATGGTATTACAACCCTTAATAAAATTGATTTTTTTTGTAAACATTCATTGCATTTATAGACTCACCAATTAGAGTAGAAACTAGAAATTTCCCTCTAATTGATTAGGTTACAACCCGAGGTTCTTAAAAAAATAGAGAAATACACGAAAACGTAGATCCAGGGTTAATTAATGCATATGCATCATATGAACAAATTGGTAAAGTAAGTATGACTACAATTGGAGACGCCCTTGTGCTTTGACGTTCTAAGGCTGCATAAAGATGAGGTTGCCCCCTCCAAGAGTGATTAAACCTGTGCTCTTACCCGCTCTGCATCTAAATTGAGCCTAAGAACCAAGAGAGGGAGATGGAGCTATATCAATAGCAACTGAGAGTTCGGTGGGCGAGATGACACCCTTTGTGCACTTTACCGAGATCTTGGGCAATTAATCTTGATCTATCTAGGGCCACTACAGTAATAGGATCCTGGTACTCCATACCTGCACTACCTTAGGTGATAACCACAAGTACTGCAGGGAAATTTTTGTTGCGACTGTTATCCCACACTACTCTGACTATGTGAAATCGGAGCCTTATAACTCTAATTTTGGAAAGATTGATTCCCTTGATTAAAATTGATGTTTGACCGAAATTGCACGCGCGCGCACACACACACATATATATTATTTGTATTATATTTTAGTATTTATAATTATATTTGAGTATTGATTATATTTTTTGGTGCTTAATATTATATTTTTGATGTATAGGAATTAATTAGTGTAAAGATGAAAATATTTAGAGAAAAAAGAATTAAAGTAAAAAAAATAGGAAAAAGGAATATTATTGTAACGGGGGACACTTGTTCCTCCCAATGTGAAGACAAAGGCAAATAAACACAATAAGCAATTTGTTACTTTAATTCATGTCTTGCGCGAAGCGGAGCAAGTCCGTCACAATCCAAACTGGCATGATTGGCATCCACACTAACCTTTCGATGAGCAAACCATGACTTCCCAACTACCTAGCATTTATGCATTCATTTTGCTCAAAATAAAATACTCATAAGATGAATGACAAAAGTCTCAAATTAAATGTAAAACAAAAGCGGAAGTCTTATCTATTACAATTCCAAAATCGAAAGTCATCGTACAAGGACTCTAACTAAATAATATCTAAGAATAATAAAATAAAAATATATAGTCAAGGTATGGAGGAAATAGACATCAATCCAAACAAGATCTGCAATAGCCTATAATGAACAACTCACCCTTAGATCAGTCACTGGTAGCGCTAAAGGTGAGGTCCCGATGAAGGCTCGGGACATAGTTTGCACTCAAAGAGTAGAATCAGTATAAATACTATGTACTGGTAGGCATCATAGGCCGACTCCGATTAGTAATAAGTATATATCATAAATCAAACAAGCAAGAGACACAGTTATACAGACACATAATCATCCACTTCATAAATCAGATAATTAATAATACCACACAAATGCATCAACTTTAGGCCTATCAATGTCAATAAAAACGAAATATATAGTATCAAAATCAGAAACCAAAACATCACCATCCATACTGAAACAACTATATAGCCTCATATCTCAATCAGTCTCACTCTGTATTAAAACTGTTCATACATCCGTCACTCATCTATACACACATGTTAGAGGGTCTTATGTTTTCTTATCCAGTTATGACCTGCAAGGGGACTCTAGAAATCCGTATACCATACACGCATGGTACCTGTTTCCACTTATCTAGCCATTCAGATGCTCCCCTTGGACTCGAGCCACTCATATCATATTCGCTCATCCGGATATTCACCTCAGACATAAGCCACTTATTTCAGAAGAATGGTGTATTCCTCAGTTAGCACACAACCTCTCGTCTGGAGAAACACCTCGAAGACGAGCCTCTCATATCAAAATAATGATATATTATTCAATCATTTTCAACATATCTTAGTATGCTCCCCATTTATTCATCTCACAAGATAACAATCATAAGTACACATTGATTACCACAAGTCCACATCAAACACACGAATTATGTTCGAAGACTTAAACAGTTCACAACTTATTCACATAGCATGATCAAGTCACAATATCAATCACAAACCATGTCCAAGGATAAATCAAACATGTTTATCAATTCACAATATATACAAGAGACAAAGCAAAGTCTAACTTCAAATAAATCGTAACCTACCTCAACCAATGAATTTGAATACGCAAGCTACTCCGCGAGAGTTTTTCCCTTTGTCAATGCCTCAGAACGCTCAAAATATACAAATAATACAAAGTATTTAATTATATACTCTTTAAATAATGGTCTTGGGAATTTAAACCACCCAATTCTACCCGGTATCAAGGTTCAACTCATCATCCGCAGGTTAAGTTATTATACTCTAGTCTCACAATGATCATATCACCCCAAAGCATGGAGTTTCTACTCATTCAATCCCCTTTAAAGCAGTTTTTTGATGCTAAAGTTCTCAACTATATCAAATTTTAGGTCCAAGATTATCACAATAATGAACTAGCACATTCGATTTCCCCCTAGGAAGTGTTAGTTAACAACTTAGAAGGCTAATTACCAACACCCATTCAGTTTACC
Source organism: Datura stramonium (assembly GCA_018107945.1). Taxonomy (NCBI): domain Eukaryota; kingdom Viridiplantae; phylum Streptophyta; class Magnoliopsida; order Solanales; family Solanaceae; genus Datura; species Datura stramonium. The sequence goes on from JACEIK010007299.1 coordinate 28,757, forward strand.
CTAATTTTCATAGTTCTAGGGTTCTAATCATCATTCCACCATTAATGACCCTTCAATGATTCAATGGAGTTAGGGGGTGATTGGTGAAAGGTTTGATAGAGAGTTCTTATCTTGAAGAGAAGATATGCCCTAGCCTTGGAAAAATTGCTCTTTAGCTCTCCCAGTTCGTGCCTTAGAGTTATAAGATGAAATTTTCAAAATAACTAACTTATACAGGCATTTTGCCTTGCATCATCCGTTGCAGCAGTCACCATCTTTGTTGTAGCGGACCCATTATGGCGAGACTTCACATCTTGCTAACCATCACTATGGCGACGCTCTGACTGCTATAATGGTTTCGCTGCACAGACCATTGCAGTGATGCCTCCTTAACCGATAGCTTGGTAAAACTGTACACTTTTCAAATCCAAAAACACAAGTATTTCATCTAAACATCATAGCACCTTTCAAATATTCACTTAGTTGTAAAATGATGCTACGAATTCATTTGTAGTCTTAAAATTTCCTATGGCGGTCTAGTTCACTAGGTCACCCTCTAACAGAACACAACACACCACCTCCCTTGTGGGTTTTATTAACTCACTTCCACTCTGGGGACTCTATTAGGGTGCTATGGCCCTAACGACCCCTTAACGACTGGACGAATTGATACTAGTTAAACCATCATTCATTCCCGAACAATAAGAACGAAAACAAGGGAAAGGAATACCTGACTCAGTGAACAACTAAGGGTACTTTCTACGCAAGTCTGATTTGGTCTCCCAAGTAGCCTCTTCTATAGGAGGGTTCTTCCACTGCACCTTCGCAGATACGATCTCCTTAGATCTTATCTTGCGGAAAGATCACTATATGCTCCTCCTCATATGACAAATTTTCATCCAACAAGATCGAATCCCAGCATACAATGTAGGTGCCATCACCGTGATACTTCTTCAACATTGACACATGAAACACCGAATGAACTTCGAATAGGCTTGGAGGCAAAGCCAATTCATAGACCACCTCCCCTACACACTTGAGGAACTCAAATAGATCAATGTACCTTGGACTAAGCTTCCCTCGCTTCCCAAACTTCATCACACTCTTCATGGGTGAAACTTTGAGCAGAACTTGCTCTCCTCCCATCCATGTGTCAAACCTTTAACCCGCATATTCCTTTTGCGTACTTTGGGCTACCAAGAGACTCTCCTGAATCACTCTAACCTTTTCCAATGACTCTTTTAGAAGGTATGTACCCCATGGTCTTACCTCAAAATCATCAAACTAACCAATGGAAGATCTACATCTCCTTCCGTATAACGCCTCAAATGGGGCAATACCAATGCTTGAGTGATGGCTATTATTTAAGGAAACTCTGCCAATGGTAAAAATTTGTCCCAATGACCACCAAAATCTATCACACAAGCTTGAAGAATATCCTCCAACACCTGATTTTTCTGCTCAGACTGCCTATCGGTCTGAGGGTGAAATGCTGTACTCAAATCCAATCTAGCACCCAACTCAGTCTGCAAAGTTCTCTAAAAGTTAGATGTAAACTATGTACTTCTATCCGATATGATAGAAATCGAAACTTCGTGCAATCAAACAACCTCTCAGATATATAACTTAGCTAACTTCTCTACATTATAAGTCACCTAGACTGGCATAAAATAGGTAGACTTAGTTAGCCTGTCGACGATAACCCATATGGAATTGAATTTGTCCAATGTCCTCAGAAGGCCAATCACAAAGTCCATAGTTATCCTTTCCCACTTTCATTTAGGTCTGGACATTATCTAAAGGGTTCCTCCTAGTCCCAGGTGCTCATACTTCACCTGTTGACAAATTTAAATACCGGGAAACAAACTCCACAATATCACGCTTCATTCTTTCCCACGAATAGTGCTGCTTCAGGCCGTGGTATATCTTGGTAGCACCAAGATGTATAGAGTATCTCGAACTATGAGCCTCTGACATGATAGTCTTAATTAGATCGTCAATACGGGAAACACATACACAACCCTTGATCCTTAAGACACTCTTACTACCAATCACAGCCTTTTTGGCCTCTCATTGCTAGATCTTATCATGGATCTTGCTCAACTCGGCATTCTCATGTTGTCTGGCCTTACTCTTCTCTAGAAATGAAAATCTTGCCTCTACATAAGCCGGTACTCCCTCCGACTTGGATACATTAAGCCTCAGTAAACTGTTGGTCAAGTTTTGAGCCTCTCTAGCCAGCGGACGCTTCGTTTCCTCCAAACAAGAAAGCTGCCCATGCTCTCAATCTTCCTACTCAGAGCATCCACCACCATATTTTCCTTACTCAAATGATATAAGACATCATAATCTTTGAGAAGCTCCATCCACCTTTGTTGCCTCAAGTTAAGATCTCTCTGAATAAACATATGCTACAAACTTTGGTGGTCAGTAAATACCTCATAATGGACACCATGGAGATAGTGCCTCTAAATTTTTAGTGCATATATCACCACTGCCAACTCCAAATCATGCATAGGATAGTTCTTCTCATACACATTTAGCTTCCTCGAAGCATAAGCAGTGACCTTCTTATCTTGCATCAAAATAGCACCCAAACCAGAATGTGAAGCATCACAATAAATCAAAAACCCTCTACAAACAATGCTAAAATGGGCTGTAGTCAGTAGAGTCTTGAGCTTTTGAAAGCTCTCCTCTCACTTATTTGACCATCGAAATGACACATCTTTCTGGGTCAACTGAGAAGCAATAAAAGCAAAATCCTTCACTAATGTGCTGTGGGTTTACATCACTTCCGATGCTTAAAACTGAGGAAATATGCATGGTCTTAGGTGTGTTTATACAGATATGATGCACTTTTACTGTGTTCTCAGTAAAATCATGTGTTGGAATTGAATACAGTAAAAGAAGTGAAAAGAGTGCAGAAAATGGTGAAGCTGTAGGCCTCAGTACGAGCTGTACCTTCCTGGTACGGGCTGTAGTATGCATTCGTGATAAGATCCTGAGGAACTACACCATGTTATGGCCAAGTATGTCTCTTGGTACGAGCGGTACTATCTTTGTACGAACCGTACTGGAGCAGTCATGGAAAATTATAGAAGTATGCACTTGTCTAGTCTCCTGGAACAGATAGCAGCTACAAGTCGTGATAACCACATACTACTCGTACCAAGGAGCCATGGTGTAATACAGAGAAAATGTAAATTGCAAGATCCCAGGGTACCAGAGGATACCACAAGCCGTAAAATCAATGTATGAATCATACCCAAGACTCGTGGAAATATTTAGAGGATGCCAGACTTCACAATATCAGACCACGATAGAAACGTACGACTCATAACAGTATTGTACGAGTCGTACCAACTCTTAGGACTTAGCTAATTTCAAAGCTGCCTAGCATTCTATGGATGGAAGGTATGACTTGTAGTTACAAGCTACGACTCATAGGATCTGGCGGCTACAATTATAGCAGTTCCCTGTTAATTTAGAAAAGGTTTATGATTATTTGTATAAATACTTTTCTAGGTTATTTTTGTTAGGAGACCGACTTTTTGATAGAGAACCGATACTTTTGAGATTCTTCTTGAGTTTTTTTAATATTCTTGGGGATATTACTCATTGTTCTTGAATTGTTTGAAGTTGAATTATGCAATAATCAATTGGGTTTTATTTCAATCATTATTGCAAGTCTCTAATTATGATTTCTTTTGTGAATGCTAATTCATTTCTTACAAACATGAGAGGATAAAACCTCCATTCATTATTAAAAAAAAACTCTATCATATCCTTCTATTATGTATGAAGTTTATGGTTTCCGTTGGTGTCCACAACTAGGGTTGTGGAAATCATGATGGAATAATTAACTAGGGTTTGCACATAGTAATTCAAAATCAATACTTATGTTTGTATTGTTTTCTCTTTATCGTTAAACATTTATTAACGAAGCGCAACGTTAGGACTTATGCAAATTCTCTACTTGCTTGAACCTAGAGAGCTAGAGATTAGGAAAAGAGAAGAACAACAAAGACTTGAACTTTATGATTTATTGAATAACTTGAGTTGCGGTTGCAGAATAGTTAATTTGGATAAATTGATAACGAATTAAAGTGAAAACACTCAAGAGACCTAATCCAATGACTGAGTATAGTCACCCAATAGAGACAAATCATTCGTTTGGATGAACTTATGTTATCAGTTCTACAGGGTAAATATTGAGGTAGATCACTAGTGTATTCACTTGAACTTGTTATGAATCCATGGGGATCACTTCCCCAGTTAATTGCATAAACTTGATAACAACATCAATTTAAAATACTATTACTTGATTACTTCTTCAAAACCCCCCTTTAGGAAATAACTATACTGAAAGCATAAATATTAGCGTTATTCTACATTCTGACCATATTCCCTATGGGATCGACCCTAACCTAGTTGAGTTCTTTATTGACAACGTCCGCGTCATACTTTTATAGGGGTGTGATTATAGCATCAACAAAAGTATCGCCGTTGCCAGAGAATATGGATTAGGATTAGATTCAGTGCTTGTGTTAAAATTTTAGTCATTATTTCCTCATTTACGTTTTTATTTTTATTTTTTACACCCATAGGTTGCCAGTTGGTGAATGCCAAGTACTCGGTGAAGCGTAAACCCTCTGATTCCACTTGATCTTGAGCTAGAACGAACATTGAGAAGAATGGAGCACAACAATGAAGCTACTAAGTAGAGGTTAGCCAGATTAGCCGCTGAGGCTCGTCAGGTAGAGTTAACACGACAAGCTGCTTTTCAGGGAGTCGAGGATCCCTAGGGAGTGGTAGACAATGCTAACCATCTCAGACTGGGTAACAGAGGCCATAGATATGCTCCATAATTTGATGATGATATGGACCCAGATATTGATGAAGCCAGGTCAACAAGAGCCATTGTACCACCATCTTTTGCCTTCTGGGGCAAAGTTTGATATCACTAGCAGCATGATATAGTTGCTCAATATGAAAGGGGTGTTTAGTGGTCATGCAACGGACGCTGCAAATCTGCACCTGGTGAAATTTATGGGAATTTGTAAGACATACAAATTTCCAGGTGTGAGCCAGGATGCTATCAGGCTGAGGCTCTTCCCATTCTCTCTATCTGGAGAGGCCACTTTATGGTTGTCAAAGTTTCCAAATGACTCTATCACCAACTTTTGGGGGTGAAACAAGCCTTTTTAGAAAGGTTCTTCCCACCTTTCAGGATGCTGCAACTAAAGGATGAGGTCTACAATTTTCGACAGTTGAAGACTGAGGCACTGCATGAGATATGGCTGAGATTCAAGAAGAAGCTAACCAAGTGTCCAAATCACAAAATTCCCGATGATAGTTTGTTAGAAATTTTTTACAGGTCTTTGAACAATAGCATTAAGGCTATAGCAGATACAATGGCAGGAGCAGCACTGATGAGTCACTCATGGGAGCAAGAAACTATCATACTAGATTGAGTGACCAAAACAAATAGAGCCTATCACACAAAGGAAGCTGAAGCACTGCAGGTATATATGCTATAGGGATGATTGCAGATTAATGTAGAAAAGAGGAGGAACGTGATCAGGAGTTGGCTCACATGAGGACGTCTTTACACCTGCTCACGATGCATATTATGGGCGGTGGAGCTCAAAAGGTGAATGCAGTGGGAGCTCAGGGTCAGGAACCAGGGTATGAGCAGTCAAATTTCGAGGAGGAGGCAAACTTTTTGGACAATCAGGTGGCGGGTTTTCGGGCCAATGCCCAAGGGTCTGGATAGGAAACTTGGCGCCAAGGTTCCAAAAATCAAGGTTGGAACCAATACAGAGACAACTACAACAGGAACGGGTACAGGGATAGGAGCAGAGGTCGTGAGCGAGAAGACGAGTGGAGAAAGAATGATGGCTATCACAATGACTACACAAGTTTATATGTTTCTCCTAAGGCTCGTGAGGGTGATGCTGGACCCTTAAAGTTGGAGAGCATGATGGCTGATATGCTCAAGAATTGGTGGGTGAAAAATTGCAGAAAAGGACTGTACTATGAGCCTCGATACGAACAGTAGGATGATTGTATGACTTGTAGTACTGTTTGTGGTGAATAATAGAGACTTTCCCAAATGCATCAGTTCATATTACGTTTGGTTATTACGAACCGTACCTCCATGGTACGACTAGCAGTACCCACTGTGATGATGAACTATTCTTAGTGTGGAGGTGCAGAAACTCTGACCTACAGTCATGGTATGGGTCGTGGTTTCTTGGTACGACTTATACCACACACTCTTAGGTCCCTGATCTCGGACAAAATAACATGCTCGAGTGATGCTTTATTACTTAGTTTTGTCTTGTTTAGCGACTTAATTATATGCATTCTCATGTATTTTTATGTAAATGTGAATGTATACTAACCAACATGATTAGTTATTGTTTTTGTAGGTTTAAAATGATTTTTAGGAACTAATCTATGAGTTGGTGAAGTGGAGGCATGGAATCGGAAGTAAAACGCGAACGTAGGCAAGGATGATGCGCAAAACATCCCACCTACGCATTGGCAACGTGCCACGGCAGGCAGGCTGTGCGACAAGGGCCGTGACACGCCCTCAAATGCGCTGCACAACTAGCATGACATGCTGCCAACACGGACAGCTGCTGCTTGGCGATTGTTTTGATTTCCAGATTACCTACGCGATGCCTCCATGCCACAGAGGCATATTGGCATGATAACCTCCGTGACACGGAGCTATTTCATGCCGAGAATAATTTTATACACCTCACATTTACTATAAATAGGTCCCTTAGCTCCTAAAAACATTTAGTCACGATTTATTTCTGAAAAACCACCAAGGAGTGAAGGAGAAGTGGGAGAACTCACCTAGGGTTCATCAATTTCATCTTCTCTTCTACCAATTCTTGTAATTATGTTACTTTAATTATGTTTTTATGTAATTATACGAACATGAGTGGCTAGAACCCTCCCTCTAGGGTTGAAGCCACAAGATATGATTGTGAATACCTGTTTTTGTTTTGGTTTTAAGTTGTTAATTGTTGTTTTGTCTTACATTCTTAATGATGGTTTTTTTATGATTGATCGCCATGAAAACACACACGTTAAGCTTAGGTAAATGCTTGAGAAAGAAAACCTAGGCAAGAACAAAAGAATGTAGGAAGTAAGTTTGTATCTCATGATATACTTCGCGGTTAGGATAAGAAATTATACCTAGTCTGCCTTTCTTGGTTGATAAAACGGGATGAGAACATGAATTAACTTAGAAATGTAACTCCACTACTCGAAGAAGCAGTTGTGAAACTAAGTTGAGTTTAATGATTAGAAGTACGAGAGTCCTTAATCACATCCACGTAAACCACATCCACGTAATTGAATTGCCCACGAATTAGCATGTCACATCACCACTAAACGATGTAATTGTGAGGCTAGTTTGTCGTGTTTAGAGGCTCGAAAGACCATGAACATGCAATTTCAATTATGTGAGACGACAATTGATAGTTCCATACTTAAACCATTACAAAGCGTAGTATCGCATGATTATCCGGCCTTAGCTCTAGTTGCTTCTTGAATTATTTCAGAGTATTTCGTTGACCACCCCTAAATTTAATTAGACTTTATCGAAAAATTCTATAATCAACACTTGCGAAAGTTAATATCACACTTGTACTTGATAATTAGCTGAATTGGTCCAGTCCCTGTGGGTTCGACATCCGGCTCTGAAAAAGGGCCACTATATTACTTGTACAACCCGTACACTTGCGGGCCCATCAAGTTTTTGGCACCGTTGCCGGGGACTCGGCGAAGTTTAGTGAATTTATTCTGTTTTTTTGTGATTTTTAAATTTCCTGAAGTGTTGAAATTTTTTTTTCCTTTATTAGTTTTAGATTTATTTTATTTTTAGTTTTTAGTCTGATACCCTTCTTGACATGACATCATGGAACACAAATGGGTTGAATGGTGGATACTCATATTTTGGTGAGTCCTGTCTGAATTGTGGAGGACACCACTTGTGGCAAAACTGTAACACTTGCAATATATGTGGTGGTCAAGATGGCCATTGGGATGGCTGTCCGAATGCATACTCCCCTCCCCCAAGCCCCTACTATGATCCTTCTGTTGTTTTTGATGAGTACATGAATGATCAAAATGAGGACTTGGAACGCCAAGCTCGAATAGAAAACATGATAAAACAGGTCCTGGAGAAAACAAAAAATAATGAAGGAGGAGATGAAAGTATTAGGAATTCAAATAGAGGAAAATGGAGAGGCCTTAGAAATGATAAGCGCCAAGATCACGGAGATGATGGCTGAGGCTGAAGCTTGCGGTGATTTGAAAGTAACAGTCTTATGCGATACTCAAGAGGAACTACAAGAATAAGAAAAGGGTGAGTTCTTGGAAGAAGCCCAACAATTAGAAGCTCTTGAGAGTCCCTGTGATGGTCTCACACATATGGCCAATCCATTCATGGAAGAAGAGACATAGTTCCAACCATTTAATATTTATGGAGAGATAGATGTTGCTGTGGAGAAGGTGTACACAAGTAAGGAAGTCAAGCACAATGCAGTTTCAGAGTTGAGGTGTATTGTACCCCACTCGAAGCATTTCTCGACATTGAGTTTG
>JACEIK010007300.1:0-17869 GCA_018107945.1 Datura stramonium
TTTTTTAAGTCATGCGGGTTGGGGTTTAATTTTTATTTCTTTAGAGGTTAAATTAAAGACATTATTGGGATATTTTTCAAACAAGAGTGTTAAGCTTCTTCTCTACATGTAACACCCCAAAACTTTCCTAGACCAAACTCAAACTCAGAAGTTTTAAACCAGAAAATTTTGCCGCAGAACAAGTCGTTGTCAACTGTAACGACCTGTTGTCTGGGTCATGGTCAGCCCTGCCAATGGTCCTTCGGGAACCAACGGGATATGGAACGGCCTGTTGTGAGGAGTAATGAGTCATCCTATCACTCATTGTATTCCTATTTCAGAGGTCAGTTATGCCCTTTCCATGAACCCACGAGTCAGACGACAAGTCGTCGTTTGATGTAATGACTCGTGGGGTGACTCGTTAGTTGGGGTCCTCATGATATTAAAAATATTCTTCTTATAACAATGACCCGTTGAATCTCACAACAAGTCATTGTGTGCAACCGTGACAAAAAGTCCAAAAATCCTCAGATTTTTCCAGTGGAGGTTATGAGTCGATATAACGACCCGTTGGTTCTACCAACGAGTCATTGTGTCGCTCGTTGTTGGGGTTCCTATGTTTTTCTGCCAGTGTCCACGGGAGGTACCAACGACCCATTGTTTCATCCAACGAGTCGTGGGTTCCCTCCCTCGTTGCCAATTTCCAATAAGCCTAAAATTCAGGCCCAGGACCAATGATGTCACGCCCCACCTTGGGAGGCATGACTGACACCTAGTGCCACACTAGATGACTGATCTGGCTAGGCTTATGCTAGTGCAGGCCTGCAACTCAACTCAAGAAAACAACGGGCTATATCTCGGTTGTAAACACAACCTCCGGCCGATAAGGCCTTATAGCCACCTGTAAAAGAAAACAGCTAACTAGCAACATACCATAACAAGGGATCCTATGGGGGCCGACAAGGCTGCCATGATACCTAGTTATAACTGAAATGAAAATCAGGCGCTATACTAGGCCCCACACGGCCAACACGTAAAATGAGATATATATGAGCTCCACACAGACAACGACACCCAACTAACTGATAACTGTAGTATGCAAGCCTCTAAGAATACAAATAGTGGTCGGGACAGGGCTCCGGCCTACCCAGATGCTATACAAACGGAAGACTGCACTTGCTCAACCTGGCAACTCTGAATGAAAGGAGCTGGCCAAACTGCTGACTCTGAACAACTGTTACTGAGGATCCCGAACTCTGTCTATCTAAATTTGCAGGCAAGTAATGCATCTCCCAAGGGAGGGCGTCAGTATAATATGTACCAAATATGTAAGGCAATAGATAAGATGATAAAGACTGGAAGTAAATAGAAAGAAGGGCAGAAAGATTAACCTGTACGCCTGCTGATCCGTAATCTGCATCTAATCAACACTACATTTATGTAAGCTAAGACTGTATAATTACACATTTATAAACTATAACTAGCAGACAAGAATACAAACAAGAACCTCACCTAGCTCCCATAAGCCGGAAGGTACAATCAACACAGAATAACTCGCTCGGGCCCCCATAAGCTCTGGTGAGCACATCTCAATCTATATACCCCTATCTAGGTTTCTATGACTCTACTGGTACTGTAGCCAACCTACCGGTCCCCTGGGTCTACAACTGAACCCACTTGGCCCATGAACTGTAGCTGTGTCTGAGTCCGGTGGACTCCTGCTGTCTGCACCCCGGGCACCAAGCTCTACAGGGGGTGTGGTTTAGTGCCGATCGGCATATAAATAGTCTAGCCATGGAATGGACTGCATGAAGACCTGAGACCCCATCTTTGTCCCTCGGGACGGCATGCCGCTATTTGGAGCGACATCATCTCGCCCCTGGCGGGCGTCGACATAGCTAGTAACCCTGGGGTGGTCATGGATGGCTCCTAAGTGAGGGAAAACCCAACCAAGGTGTTGTACTAACATCTCAATCTAGCCACTCAAAAGGCGTAATTGGCCTTCTGGGCCTAACGCCACCGCTGCTCGCCCCCTAGGATAGTCTGTAAGGCTGCTAGCAGGCACGCCGTACACCTGTATATGATCAGAGGATCCTAATAGTGATCATGATCTCTAATAGTCTGGACTGAATAGGGCGAGATCTAGAATGGTCCAACACAACTCTCTATATGTCCTGCCCGGACATCTATAACTCATAATAACTACGCGGTCGCGAATGGCTAACTACTCAGTTCCTCTACTTAGGACAACTGTAGGGCTAGTACTGGCCGAACATGCTTTTGAGCGATTGGCCCCTAATCCTCCATAGGAAGTTTACTGACATCCTTAGCCTGCGGGTAGTACTTTACTAACATGGTACTACTAGTCCCTTAGACCTTATCTTTGTCTACTCGGATCTTATATTACTTTTCTGGGTGATTCTTAACCTTATAGACAACTTTATATAGACCTAACCATTCCTGGAAACCTGTGGGTGATAGAAACCGGCTGGGGTGCTGGCCCGACCTCTAACTACTGATAAGGTCCCCTTCCTTAGGGTACCCATGGGTCTATTTGACCTAGACGACTGGGTTGGCTTCCTGGGCGACTTATATGATAATTGCTAAGCCCACTAAGACTGAAAATCACTGGTAATATCTAATAGGGTGACAGGCTGTCACTCAGTTCACTAGACAACCTTAGGATGCTGACTTTAAAACATGGCCTTCCTATCTAAATTTCTGGCCTTGGGGCGTAGGGATACGCTAATGGCCTCTAGGCGTGCTTTCCTGACAATACAGGCGCCAAACTGGTAGTTAAACCGCCTAGCTGCGCCCATGCTGCTCAACTTACTAGCTCATGCTCGATAACTCTCACAAGCTCCTAAAATCTAGGCCTGGCAACAAACATACAATTCTACTAACACAATGAACTGGAGAATAGAAGAGTTTCTATGATGCTTCTAGCGCGTGTCACACTTAACATGTTTCTGTTCAACAAGGAATACTGCAATATAATCCATATACGTTTTCTAGCAGCTAACTAAAACTTATGTAACCGTAATCTATGGATAGCAGCTAATCACAGCGTGTCTGATCTCGATATACCAGCAACAACTAATTACAACATGTCTAATCACAATCTAATGGTAACAGCTATCTACAATATATGAAATCGTCATTTTTGTTCTGGAACATAAGTCGTAACACTGTACGACGAGTATACTTGCAAAGGGTTAAGCCTTACATACCTTGATTGTCATTTCCTGAATAACCAGCGAGTTTCAACTTGTATTCGCCAGCTCTCTTCAGCTGTAACCGTTATACAGTGAGAAAGAGATGAATTTCAATACTGAATTCAGCGTAAAACGATAACTTTTAATACCAATATTGACTATACTTCAACTTAACAAACCCGATCAAAAACATATTATTTCCCGAGAGTTCAAAAGGGAGAAATACTTACTTGAGGCCTGTGATTGTATAGAAATCAGTTTGGAGCAATTCTGAAAATTTTTGCTCGGCGGGGTAACTTTCGCTGGGCGAATTTCATGAGAATAACTCCGTAGTAATGCTCCCTACGGGCTTAAACTTCGATACCCGAAGTTAATTTGAACTTGGACGGCGTTTGATAGCGTAACCGGACGAAAATCAATTGAAATCTTCATATAATCCTCCCTCTGGATGAAACAAAGATGGGGAAATGATTTAATCAAGTGAGGAGGCTTTATATATACATGTTGGGCGGTGGCAGGGGGTGTGCGTCGCGCCTCCCATTGAGGCTACCACCCTGGCGCGTCGCGCCTCCCATTGAGTCCGCCATCCTGGTGTGTCGCGCCTCCCATTGAGGTTGCCATCCTGGCGCCCTGCTCGACCTGACTTCCGGGGTTTTTCTCCACGCGTCGAACTCTCTTTATTCCGAATCCACGCGTATGCTTACTAATCATTAAATTCTACAGGGTGTAACAAACGACTTGTCACAACGAGTTGTTGCTACGACTCGTTGTGTGATCCGTTGGTCCCCGTCGGGCAGTTTTCAGATTTTTCTGCCAAGGTTATTTTAGTAAATTCCTAGCTTTTAATCTCTAAACCCTGTCATTTCGAGCACGCTTTAGAGAGAATTAAAGGGGTTGAACAATGCTCCCTCTTCATTCCTCTCATTCTCTCAAAGTCAGAACATAAAGTTTCAGTCAGGAAGCACAGAGCAGGGCAAGGGTTTTGACTTTTTTTCTCAGATTTTCTCAAGAGTTTTCTCCAGGATTTCTTCACCAGGTATGTGAGAATTTAGCAAGGGAATTGTCTTTCCCTTGTGCCCCAAAACCTATTTAAATTTTCTTATCAGTCCTAGCCCTGAGGTTTCAAAAGTTAGTAATTTTTCAATCAGAATCCGATTCAATTCATGTGGAATGTTGTTCATATTGCTAGCTGCTAAATTTTCATTACTTAGAGATCATGTTGATACTTGTTTCTTGTAAATGGGTTTTAGCCCTAGTTCTTGAATACAGTAACCATAGTCTTACACAATTGATTAGTTATTCATGTTGCTTGATTCTATCAGTATTAGAATTCCCATAATATTAATATCAGTTGAATTCTCAGTCAGTTGCATGCTATTCCAGTTTCAGTCAATATGTTAGCATTTTTCAGTATTTTCAGACATGTTAGCTGATCAGTTTGACTATAGTCTTTGCTTGAGGTGTTAGTAATGCCTCCCAGATATCAATTATCAGAATCAGTTATCAGTTATTAGTTTGTTCTTTAGACGGTTACGATATTTTTAGATAAGTAGCTCTGATCAGTCTTAGAACACCAGTTATAGTATTCAGTTCGATAAGACTTGTAGGGTACTTCAAAATAAGTGTCTCTGACTTCGTCTTGGGCCCCATCTTAGAGCTATCAGCTTAGTAAACCAGTTTAGGATTTATCCAGTGGGAGTAGTACTTAACACCGAGCCGACGGGGGTTTCAGCGCACCCAGGTTCCCAGAACTACGTTGCCACCGTAGGTTACCAGATTTTGTGATCACCCAGTTCATGCCTTTATACCCTGTCAAGGTATATTGGGTCCTATTGATGGGGCGTATACATTGAACTCCATGTTTAGCTCATGTGATTATATGTCACGACCCGAACATAGTCCCGGATCGTAACACTGGACAAGGAACCCTGAGAGGCCCCAAGCCGACCCATGGCATAAGCATACATCTAACTTCATTCACTTTAAGCGGAAGACTGAACATAAGGCATAAAGGAACGTAAACGTAACATAGCATATTATAACATTCGGAAGTACTAGACATATACATAAGCTGAAGACTACATACTGTCTGAAAGCCTCTAACATGTAAGATGGGTTGATAAGACAACACCCCCAACTAACCCGGCCAAATACTGAAACATAGAACATCATACATGCTTAATCAAAATGTCCCTCGAAACATGAGGATTCACCAAAACAAATCTAAAAGCGAACTCTAGAAATGGACTAAAGAAGAGGATGAGCCTGAGAGTCGATCCTATATCATGAAATGATACAGCATAGAAAATATACGGTCAGTATGTGGAATGTACCGTGTATGAAAGATAAGTAAAACAAACATTTAAAATATATAAAACTCATAAATGATCATAAGAGTAGGACATAATGCTCATATCATCAATATTGTAACATAACATAAAGCTCAAGGTTTTCAAAACATTCGCAATACAATCGTACTCATGATCATAAGAGAAAATCTTTATTTAACATGTCTTGAGTCAAAATACATAATCATAAACATGCATAAATCATGAGGAACAATGGGAGATTCTCTTTACCGACATACCCTATATGAGCACACATGGAGCCCGACTTGTAAACCTAGTCGGGAGGCCATTCATACCTTGCCAAGGGTAGAACCATGAAAGGCGTTCTATCACCATGAAAAGGGTCATTTGGGCCGGGGACAATCACAAGGGAGGTCCTAACATACTTATGATGGCACGTAGTTTATGAGATCTGAGGCAGAACCTAGGCCCCGAACCTACTCGATGTTCAATACTACTCCCAAAATATATATAGTGCTCATAGTATAATATGCATAAATTCATGGGCTAGTTAAATCATGATAATCATAAACATACTTGTGCATACGTGAACTAGCCATGACATAAGGCCCGTAAGTCGGCAAACATACTTTATAAATCATAGGGTTCATGCATACTTGTAGATCATGCATATAACTCATAAATCATCAAATCATGATGGTTAATTGAATAAATATATATTTCAAATCATAATTCATGCTGGGTTTGTAAATATCAACAATTGAAGAGTAGATCATAAATCGATTCATCATAGATCTTACATAGTTAGGCTAAAATTTGTAGAAATCAAAATCAATAATTTTATAATCAAAATAGTTGTAAAATCTTATCAAAGTCCATAAAATATGATGCAAATCACAAATTATAATAACCCATTAGCAAATCATTAGATTTTCACAAAAATTGATTTAAAACCCCATTAGATTTTTTATAGATTTTCATAAATTGATAGAGAATGGGCATGTATGTGAATGAAAATACCCATTCATAACCCTACATACCTGGGTAATATCATATTCCAAAGTTCTTCGAATTCCCAAGAGAGAATTGATGGAGAAGAGCTTGAACTAGGCTTGATCTCTCTAAAATTTTCCTAACTTGCATGCATGGGAATGAGGATAATTAGGGGGTCTTAACCTATCTTATCATGCCCAGAAAAATACATAAAATTACGTAGTTTAGGGCCCTAGAGAATTAAAAGTACGAAAAGATCCTTACTAAAATCGCAGGGTTTTGCTGACTGTCAGTCCCCATGAGGGACTGGACGACTCGTCCCCATGTACCACGACTCGTGGCCACAAACCGTCAAGTCCACTGCCTATTTCCATCAGGGGACACCATGAGGGACCCCACGAATCGTGGTGGATGACCACGACTCATGGTCTCCCATCCGTGATCCCCACTGTCCATGCTTTCCTTGCCCTAGTTCTTGAATACAGTAATTAGAGTCTTACACAATTGATTAGTTATTCATGTTTCTTGATTGTATCAGTGTTAGAATTCCCATAATATTTATATCAGTTGAATTCTCAGTCAGTTGCATGCTAGTCCAGTTTCAGTCAATATGTTAGCATTTTCAGTATTTTCAGAAATGTCAGCTAATTAGTTTGACTATAGTCTTTTCTTGAGGTGTCAATAATGCCTCCCAGATATCAATTATTAGAATTAGTTATCATTTTGTTCTTTAGATGGTTACGACGCTTCCAGATAAGCAGCTTTGACCAGTCTTAGAATATCAGTTACAGTATTCGGTTCAATAAGACTCGTAGGGTACTTTCAGATAAGTGTCCCTGACTTAGTCTTAGGCCCCATCTTGGAGCTATCAGCTTAGTAAATGAGTTTAGGATTTATCCAGTGGGAGTAGTACTTAGAACCGAACGGACCGGGATTTCAGCGCACCCAGATTCCCAGAACTACGTTGCCACCATAGGTTACTTAGCCCATCGGGTCCTAGATTTATGATCACCTAGTTCATGTCTTTATACCCTGGCAAGGTATATTGGGTCCTATCGATGGGGCGTATGCATCGAACTCCACGTTTAGTTCACGTGGTTATATGTCGGTTATAGACTCTTCCACTAGTCAGTACAGTCTCAATTTAGTTCAGTTTAGCTTAGCTCAGTATCTCAGATCCAGGACATGTGTATGACCATCAGCCAGGGTCATTATTGACCATAGCAGTTATATTTCAGTTGTATCAGTTTTCAGTATTTTAGTTGGTCATTTCATGTCATTTAAGTTCACTCACTTGTTCTTTCATGCTTATTATATCTCTCACTTACTCAGTACATTCAAAGTACTGATGTATACCTTTTATGTTGTATCGTATCATGATATAGGCGCAGGTTCTCAATCACAGCATCGTTAGTAGCTTCCCTCAGATGATATCAACAACAGTTTTTGGTGAGTCCTCATCTTTCGAGGATGATATTTATTTTCAGTTAGTTCCTTTCAGTTAGATTTCTGCGTTAGCTAGGGGCTTGTCCCATCAACTCATCATTGAGTAGATGGCTTTCAGACATAGACACAAATTTTCAGTATTGTATTTCAGATGTATTGACTCTTGTCAAATCAGCTTTCTTAAATGATTTTATTTATTTAAAGCTTTCGCTTATGTTTATTCAGTTACCAGTATAAGGATAGACCATAGGTTGGCTTAGGGTCACTTGTGGCACCAAGTACCATGTCTCATCCAGGGTATAGACTTGGGTCATGACACTACAACTACATTTCAAATGGCAATCTTCACCAGCTCTTGAAAAGTAATAGAAACTTGGACTGGGAAGTTAGGTACAAAATTGCAGTTGGATCAGCTCAAGGCCTTGCTTATCTGCACCATGACTATGTTTCAGCCATTCTTCATTGAGATGTCAATGTTGTTTAGGTGGTCTTGTTGGCCCTTCCTTTTGTTTGGAGTGTTCTTGAGCTTTATGTGAGGCGGGTTCATGCGGGGTGGAACGAAAATAATAAATTGTGTTATATGGGGTGAGTTGAAATCTTTGTGCGTTTATGTGGATTTGCCCTCATTTTCCCCATTGTCATCCCTATAATTAAGTTCTGATCATTTACCAAATCACTTAACGTCGTGCTTGGTTTATCTTGCAAGCTATCTAAAGAACAAAGAT
Organism: Datura stramonium; assembly: GCA_018107945.1. Classification (NCBI taxonomy): domain Eukaryota; kingdom Viridiplantae; phylum Streptophyta; class Magnoliopsida; order Solanales; family Solanaceae; genus Datura; species Datura stramonium. The sequence continues at coordinate 8,668 of JACEIK010007300.1, forward strand.
TATGTAGTCTCTAAATTGAATGATTCATGGAGTGTCGAAGGACTTGTAGAACATAGTCAGATGAACGGTGGAAGAATTAATGGAGGTTTATGTGGATGAGTTAATTTCCTATAGCTTGGTAATAGTTTTTTAATAAGAGAGATTGCAAAGACCCGAGTTACCAAATTTATGATCTTGTGCATGATTTTTGTTCAATAAAATCTAGAAAGGAAAAGGTGTTTGACTTGATAAGTTCAAGTGTGTTGTTTTCCTGTGCTCAAATAATTAAAACAGAGTAATCTTGTTAATATCTGAGACCACAAAATTCACTGTGTGTCCTTCAAAAATTTAATCCCTCCACTGTATTTGAGGTTTCGGATTACTTTCTCACAGGATAGAGCGGATGTACCTATTAATGGTGTAGCAGTACCTCAAACACCAATAACTTCGTCAAACTCTAAGAGCAGTAACAAATCATACAACAAACTCGATTTTATTTGTTTGAAAATATGCAGAATGTTCGAAAAAATTCTCTATAAAAAATGAAGGCAAAAGGCCTTTATTTATAACCAAAGATCTGAAGTGAAGGGGTGTGAAGACACCTGTTCAATTGGTGTCTATTCGGAATGAAAATTGTTGGGAAAGGAACTTTTCAACTTTCTCTTTTCTTCAATTTATTTCCCTCCATTTTTCAATTCACATCCAACACTTAACTCCAACAATTTCCCACATGAATGGGAAATGACTACATAAAAAGAATGTAATACATGAAAAAACTATGTGATTTGTAAGTAAGAATTAATTGCATCTGAATAAGTAGGTTTCCCCTTGAACTTTCTGTAGTGAACATATATCGAATATACTCGATCAATCGGTAGATTTGATATCTTTAAACCGTCGAGCTTTGATGTATACCTAGACAACATAAGTCACACAATTAATCCTTTAACCGTTTAGGTTCTCATTATTTTATTTGTTTCAGCTATGAACACAACCTGATTTCATAAGTGTGTAGAGAATTGGCCTTATAGAATTCTCTTTGAAGCAGCTTACACTTCACACTCATATAGGTGAAATCTAAATGTGTTATCCCGTAGATACACCATTTGACATACCCGTGTCAAAATTAGAAATCATTAAAAAGTCTTTAATGCTTTATCCTTGTTACTGAACATTGTCTCATCACGAGAATGGACCAAAAGTTATTTTGATAATGTTGAACCATCATCAATGACTTTGTTTGATCTCCTTGAACCTATATCTTGTGATCTCCAGTCTTCTAGGTAGAGTTACCGCCATGATGACTTATCATCGGTTATAGTCCCATCCCCTTCAATAATCTTTCAATCGCCTCTCTAGTTAGGCCTTTTATAAGTGGATCCGACACATTATCTCTTGAATTTACATAGTCAATGGTAATAATTTCACTAGAGAGTAGTTGTCTAATGGTGTTATGTCTTCATTGTATGTGATGAGATTTTCTGTTATACATTGCACTTCCAAGCCTTCCGATTGTAGCTTGGCTATCGCAATATATACATATTGGAGCCAACGGTTTGGGCCAGAACGGAATGTCTTATAGGAAATTTCTAAGCCATTCAGCTTTTTCACTAGCCTTGTATAAAGCTATGAATTCAGACTCCATTGTAGAGCGAGCAATACATGTTTGTTTGGATGACTTCCAAGACACTGCTTCTCCCCCAATGGTAAGATTATATCTGCTCATGAATTTAGTTCCAATTGACCCGGTAATCCAATTTGCATCATAATATCCTTCAACTAACTATTGGATACTTGTTGTAATGTAAAGAAAAGTTTTTAAGTATGTTTTAAATGCCCCAAAACTCGTGTCATAGCCATCTGATGATTCTGATCGGGATTACTTGTGTATTTACTAAGTCTACTTATAGCACAAGCTATATCTGCTCATGTACAGTTCATGATGTACATCAGAATTTCCAATACTCTAGCATAATCCAATTGAGACTTACTTTCACCTTTATTCTTAGCAAGAGCAAGATTCATATCAATTGGTATCCAAATACTTAAATTTTTTAAGTATTGTTTGGATACAATGAGATTGAGACAATGCTAGACCTTGAGGAGTTTTGTGGATCTTAATACCCAATATCCATTAGTAACTCCTAAGTCTTTCATCTCAAATTTACTAGCAAACATACACTTGGTAGCATTTATGTTAGTAATGTTGTTACTCATTATCAACATGTCATCCACATATAGACAAACAATGACGACTTGATTTTGAGTGTTCTTGATGTAAACACATTTATCACACTCATTAATCTTGAAACCATTTGATAGCATAGTCTGGTCAAATTTTGCATGTCATTGTTTGGCGCTTGTTTTAGTCCGTACAAAGACTTTACAAGTCGGCACACCTTTTTTTCATTTCCAGGAACTACAAACCCTTCAGGTTGTTTCATGTAAATTTCTTCCCCCAGATCTCCATTTAAGAAGGCTATTTTTATATCCGTTTGATTGATTGATTTCAAGACCGTATACAGCGACTAACGCTATTAACACCCAGATGGATGTAATTCTGGTTACCGGCGAGTATGTATCAAAGTAATCAAGACCTTTTTTTTGTCTAAACCCTTTGACTACAAGTCTTGCTTTGTATTTATCAATAGTGCCGTCATCTTTAACTTTTATTTTGAAAATTCATTTACAACCTAATGGTTTGTTCTCTAGAGGAAGGTCAACCAATTCCCATATATGGTTATGTATTATGGATTCAATTTCACTATTGACTGTCTCTTTCTAATATTGAGCTTCCAACGAAGTCATAGCTTCTTGAAAAGTTCGAGGCTCATTTTTCAATAAAGATGTTAGAAAATCTGGTCCAAAGGAAGTAGAAGTCCTTTGACGATTGCTACGTCTTGTATTCTCCTCATTAGGAATAATTTTGTTTATCTCTTCCCGAGGTCGTTTAGATCTGTCGCTAGACGACTTACATTTCTATTTATACGGATATATATGTTCAAAAAATTCATCATTGTTTGATTTCATTACTGTATTAACATGAATGCCAAGATTTTTTGATTTATGAAACAGGAATCGATATGCTTTACTATTTATAGCATATCCTATGAAAACACAATCAATGGTTTTAGGTCCTATCTTAACCCTTTTGGGTTTAGGAACTTGTACCTTAGCCAAACACCCCCACACTTTCAAGTATTCAAGGTTAGAATTTCTTCCTTTTCATTTTTCGTATGGAATGGATTGTGTTTTACTACGGGGCGCTTGATTGAGTATTCTGCAAGCCGTAAGGATAACTTCCCCCCACAAGTTCTGGGGTAAATCAGAACTTATCAACAAGGCATTCATCATCTCCTTTAATGTCCTATCTTTCCTTTCAGCAATCCCATTAAATCATGGCAAGTACGGGGCAGTTGTTTGATGAATAATGTCATATTTCAAACATATTTCTTCAAAAGGAGAATCATACATAGCAATACTGCGTACTATCATCAATAAAAGTTATGAAATACTTATTTCCACCATGAGATGGTATTGACTCCATGTCACAAATATCTGTAAGAATTAAGTCTAAGGGACTTGAATTCCTTTCAATTGACTTATAAGGATGTTTAACATACTTAAATTCAACACAGATTTGACATTTTGATTGATTGTATCCAAACTTTGGCAATAATTCTAAATTGATCATTTTTCACAAGATTTTATAATTGACATGTCCCAAATATGAATGCCATAAATTATTTGACTCAAGCAAGTAAGAAGAAGCTGCAATTTTATTGCTTTCAACAACAATTACATTTAGTTTGAAAAGGCCCTCAGTTCGATAACCTTTTCCTACATATACATCATTCTTTTTCATTACAGTTTGATTTGAAACAAGAGCACATTTAAATCCGTTCTTGATGAGAATCCCAACAGAAACTAAGTTCTTCATCATTTCTGAAACATGACAGACACTATTGAGAGTCACCACCTTGTCGGATGTCATTTTTAAAAAAATATTTTTTCATAGCCTTCAATCTTGGTTGTTGAAGAGTTTTTCATATACATGGTCTCATTGGGTCTAGCAGGGGCATAGGAAGCAAATGCTTCTCTGAAAGCACAAACATGTCGAGTGGCTCTAGAGTCAAGCCACCAGTCCGTGGGGCTTCCCACTAGGTTGCATTCAGAAACCATGGCACACAAGCCATCAATCTCCATAGTTCTTTCAACCATGTTAGCTTGACCCTTTTTCTTCTCTTTCTTTGGAGCACGACATTCAGCAGCCTTGTGTCCGACCTTTCCACAGTTGTGGCAGTTTATTTTGAAATTTCTTCTTGCTAGAAAAATTCTTTGGTTCAGAAGGCTTTTTCCTATTTTTGGGATTAGTCGGAGCAGTCTCAATAATATTTGCCCCCATAATTGTTGAGTATCCCCGTACCTTCCTTTCAGTAGATTTATTATCTTCTTCAATTCTCAATCGAATGATTAGATCGTTAAGCTTCATCTCCTTGCATTTGTGCTTCAAGTAATTCTTAAAGCCCCTCCATGAAGGAGGTAGCTTTTCAATCATGGCTGCAACTTGAATAGCTTCATTGATGACCAAACCTTCAATGAACAACTTATTATTAGCACCATTATTAATACTTTTGATAAAAGAATTAGTATGAATTATACTTTCAGCAAGGAGATAATGAATTATCACTTGTAGCTCTTGGATTTGTGTGATAACAGTCTTTCTATCTATCATCTTGTCGTCCAGAAATTTGGCTACAACAAATTTCTTTAAACCGGCTGTCTGGTGCATCCCAGAGTTCTTTAGAAGTCGCCACATTGTTGTATACATTATACAGATCATCCTCTAATCCGCTTAGGATATAGTTCTTGCACAAAAAATCTGAGTGCTTTCAAGCTTCAATCACCAAGAATCGTTCATTTCGGGAGTTGATTCCGGCAGAACCGGAGTCTCCTCCTTAGTGAACTTTTGCAGACATAATGTGGTCAGGTAGAAGAACATCTTCTACTGCCAGTGCTTGAGGTCAATGCCAGAAAACTTTTCAGACTTTTCTGCCGGAGCCAATGCTTGCACAACACGGGTGGAGGAGATTCCATTGTTTGTAGAGGCAAGCATGTGGTTAGTTGTTCCTATCATATCTGTTAATAAATAACAGTAAAAGTTAGTAATCGATGAAGATTTTAGTTCTTCAAACCAAAAAAACTCGTGATAGGACTAAACTGAATAATCGGTCAAGTTTTTATATCTTCAAACCGAATTATCAACAATCAGATTTACTTGGTGAAGTTCTTATATTTTCAAATCAGTAATCATAATGAGTAGAAAATTATAAGAATTTTAATCTCAACGGGTGTAGAATGCAAAGATTTTAATCTCCAATAGTGGAGTGGAAAACCAGAAAGTAGATGAACACAAAAATATTAACCAAATATTAAATTCCTTAAGCTTGTTATTTTTCTGTGTTCGAATAATTAAAACAGAGTAATCTTGTTAATAGACGAGACCACAGAATTCACTGTGTGTCCTTAAGAAATTTAATCCCCTCACTGTACTCGACGTTTTGGATTACTTCCTCTCAGAATAAAACGGATATACCTGTTAATTGTAGCAGTACCTCAAACACCAATAACTTCATCGAACTGTAAGAGCAGTAATAAATCACACAACAGACTCAATTTTATTTGTTTGAAAATATGCAGAATGTTCAAAAAATTCTCTATAAAAAATGAAGGCAAAAGGCCTTTATTTATAGTCAAAAATCTGAAGTGAAAGGGTGTGAAGAGACCTGTTCAGTAGGTGTCTATTCGGAATGACAACCATTGGGAAAGAAACTTTTCAATTTTCTCTTCCCTCCAATTTATTTACCTTCATTTCCCAATTCACACCCAATATTTAACTCCAACAAAGTGCTCCTCCTCCTTTTTCAGATCAGATGCTAAGTGGATTGACCTTTCATTTGGATGAAAATTTTATCCAGCTCAATCCATAAAAGAAAATTCCTTATATATGTTAAACACCTCTTCTCTTTGAATATAAATATTTGGGATTGCCGCCTTTCCTACGACTGTCACCTAAGACACTTGAGGCTTCTTAAAAGGTTGGAGCTGCCAGAAATAGGATTGACAAATTCTTAAAAATTTGGATGAATGCAAAAGCTCTCCCTCCATCATTTTCAAACCTCTTGAATCTAGAAACTCTGGTGGTGCATAACATATCAAACATGGTACTATCACCTAGTATTCGGAAGACGCAGAGGATGATATTTCCCTTGCATTCAACATTGGGATTGTTCATCAGAGAAGATCTATTTTCCGAGATTGGATGTCCTTAATGAACTTGAAGAAGTTTCTGCATTTTCACTTCCCTTTGTGCTAGAGTCAATTGGAGTTGAAGAATTTTTTATCTAACATCCAATTTACTGTCAGGAATTGGGAAGAAGTCGCCTTCGAGAATCTCAAAATTCCAACACTGAATAACAGAGAAGAATCTTTTCCCATGCTTGAGGAATCACAAATAAAATGGCCTGATAGGCTTAATAGAGAAGAATTCTATCACACTATACAATTAGGAAATGAAAACACAAGTACAAAAAGACTAAATTGGGAACTTCAAGAATCATCATACTCTATAGTGCAGATATTCCAATTGGTAACGTTAGCTATTACACTTACATGAAAGAGTAATTCGAACAAAAAAACTATGGTATGTTTTTTTTTGTACTAAAATTTTGAATTATTCACAGAATTTCACTGAGCACAAACTTGAGAAAGTAATTTGAACATTAAACTTGAACACCTAGGATCCCAATATATACCAATTTCATCACCAACATTCAATCCGCAATCATTGAATAATTCAATGCACAATAGAGAATAGTCATCATTATGCAGCTTCCTAAAGAAAATACTTCCGCCTTCATACTTCTTAGGCTTATTCTCCTCGGTTACATCCCACACATCAACACACACCCTGTGCCTGTTCACCAGACTTTTGGCCACGTCCAACTTCCAGTATCGAAGAATGTACTCAAACGTCTCGACAAATGGAATCACCAGCTTTCCTTGAACAACCTCATCATGGGTAATCTTTTTCTTGATCTGCCATGGGTTATTCAGATCGATTTTGGGGGTAGGATATATGTCCCTTATCTCCATTAGTTCTCAAGTCGCTACCCATGGAGTTTTGTTAACTTGGCAGGCTTCTTCTTCAGCTTTTGATGGGATGAAGTTGTAAAAGAATGTCTTCTTCATGGTAAGCAAAGGCTTTTGATCACCCATTGAAGAAAATGTCTCGAGGATATAATTCTCCTAAAAATAGTACACAGAAAATAGGCGCTAACACTTCTAATTATAATGGTAGAAATTGAAAAACCTATTTTTAAATCCTAAACAAATTGAGTTTTAATTTCTATTCCAACTTTGAGCGGGAAAGAGAGAAAATTATTTCTTCCTCCGTTCCTTTTTACTTGATAAGTATATTAAAAATATTTGTTTCAAAATAGTTGTCAATATAGAAACTCAAGAAATAATTGATCATTTTTTTCAACTTTATTCTTAGTACTTAAGTCACTCTAGAATGTGAAAAAATGATCATTGTATGTTTTCAAAAAGTACCTATCAATTAATAAGGTTATATTAGTCATATTGCAACCCTTGCTAATTTTTTCTTAAAAAATGTGTAAACCTTATCCTAGCAAGTAAAAATGAATAGATGACGTATTATTATGTTAAAATTGATTTATGAACAATTAATACAATTAATGTCTATTTTATAGGCTAAACTACTCAAAACGGATGTGTTCTTCTATTTGGTGTGAATTTTGTTATATTTTTTAAATAAGGGATAGGTGAATCGAATAAATTCATAAAATGGAGAATCAAACACTCACTGAAGAGATAAAAGTTTAGGATTGAAATACTAACAAGATCTCCAATTTGGTGCAAAATTCAATCTAAATAATACTTGATTCTTTTTATTTGGAAAAATGTATAAGTATCCTCCTCAACCTATGATCGAATTTTCAGCAACACACATTATTTTTACAAGGGTCTTATTATCCCCCTCCCCCAAACGTTTTTTTTTCATATTTTTTTGCACCTTATGTGCTGAAGTAGAGCCACAATCTGAATAAGCTAGTTACGATGATATACATGCATCGACACGTATATATTTCGTTTAAATTTTTATTTTTATTTATTTTTCCCCATCTTATGCCTTCTTTTTTTGTTTTTTTTTTGTTTTTATATTATTTGTGTCTATTCTTCTTTTTTTTTTTGTGGTATTTTCTTTTTGATTTGATTTTAAATTTAATTCTTATGTCTTGTATTCTATCAAAAATATTTCAAAAACCAAAATATATTAAGTTTATGACAATTTTTTTAAAATAGGATACGACCAAAAATTTCATTAAATGAATAATAAGGTATAAAAAAAGTGTAAAATTTTACGTAAGGTCCTTTGATATTAGTGTTATTGAAATAGAATTGATATAAATTATATCTGACAGTCTTTGAACAAAAAAAAGTACCATATCATAAGTATTATATTATTTCAAAATACATGCAAATTAATTGTAAGTGAAAATAAAATAAATAAATAAATGAAAGAGAAAAGAATTAAAAGTTAAAGTGAGGAAGCAAATAAATATTTCACAAATAAGAAAGAAAAATAATTAAAAATATATAAATTTTAATGTTAATAATTATGTGTACTAGTTAATTATAAAGTGTCTAATTAAAAAGGGATACGTGTCCATGTTGATCAGGTTTTTAGTTTCATCGTCGCCCTTCACTTGCTTCCAAGAGAGTGAGCATCCTCTCTATGCCACCTCAGAACCGAAGGGTGTATTTATTACACTTTTAAATAGCTTAGGGGGGTAATAGGACACCCGTAAAGATAAAGTGGTAGCTGAAAATTAGATTATAGGTTGAGGGGGTACTTATGCAGTATCCCTTTTTATTACTCCATCCGTTTTAATTTATTTATCTTATTTTAATTTAACACGGAGTTAAAAAAAAGTAAAAAAGATTTTTGAATCTTGTGGTCTCAGCTAGCGTTTGGCATTAGATTTTGGATCAAATTTTAAAAATTCATCTTCAAATATTTGTTTGGTCATAGATTTTGAATCAGATTTTAAAAATCTGTATTTAAATAGTTGTTTGGTCATAGATTTTGAATCAGATTTTGAAAATCTATCTTCAAATATTTAATCTGTTGGATAAG
>JACEIK010007300.1:63770-77496 GCA_018107945.1 Datura stramonium
TTTACATAAAATCACATGAAAATGTATATAATTAATTAGCGAAACAAGACTAAATTAAGATATAAAGCATCACTCGGGCATGCTATTTTGCCCGAGATCAGCCATGGATCACTAAATAGTGACTGGTCAGTGGAAGGTCCAAATGCAGACTAAAACACGGCCTGCGCCTTGGGAAGTGTGGCCTGCAGATTGCAAATTCTGGCCGCATAATGCAAATTTTTTTCGTAAAACATGATTTCACCCCCTATTTAAAAATGTGATTTTTGATTCACTTCTTTATGTCTTCACCTCAACTTGACCCCAACAGTCCCAAAAGCTCTCCAAAGCCCTTCTAAGTGTGAAAAAACATCTCGCATGATCTTACAACATAAAATCACAAATCTCTCAAGGTTTTGACATCAAATCATCTCTCTATCCTCTAGCAAGGTCAAGAATAACTTTTGAGTTTTAGGACTTGGAATCTTGAGCACTTCTCCTTTCTTCAAGGTAAGTAAGTATTCTAAAACCATGCATGAGTATTTTTTTCTACTCCTTAGGGATGTTCTAAGGTCAGGACTCATGAGATGGTGCTAGAAAGCCATGAGTTCATGTGCTGACCTAATTTTAGGCTTTATATGACCATTTTGGCATTGAGGATGGATATGGTTATTTTGGTTGGACTTGTAATAGGTAAGTATGTTATTAAGAGGTTATAGAAAGAGGAAGGTGTTAGTGCACCCCACCCAAATGAGGCTCGAATTTTCTATGCACTCCGGGTGTTCGATGAAATCTCTGTATTACTTGAATTTTGTCGTTAAGCTATTGATTGTAGTTCCTATCTATATTATTAGTGTAGATTGACATTATAAAAAGATTGTTGCTTTGTGCTGATAGTTTTAAAGACAAGAAAAAGGTATGTAAGCCCAACTCTTAGGCAGAAACTTTGTTTCGTTCCCCACACCATGCTTCAAGAAATTTCCACATAAAACCCTTCTTCAAGAATTGTTATGGTTAAAATCGAGAGAGTTATGTACATAATAAATGATTTTAAAAATTCTTTGAGTCTCTATATATGTATTATGATTATCCTTGACTTTCCATGAGTTCTATGATCCTTTTTTTGAAAGATAAAAACTCTATGATTTATGATTTTTCTTTTCCTCTAAAAGGAAAGTTGCAATGATCTTTGTGCGAAATGACTATGACTTGATGTCTTATGAATTTAAAGGCCTTATGCTGATGAATATTTATGATTTAGATATAATAATGAATGATTATGAAAAGCTTGGTTTCTTAATGATGATTTTATGCAAATTACGTTATGTAATAAAAAGAGAGTAGTATTAATAATCGAGAAGGTTTCATGCCTGAAACTACGTATGCCAAAGTAGGATGACAGATCATTTTCGTTGGTTTGGGCTACTCCTATATGCCCCTGGTACGGGCTATTATGGATTCTTTCTAGCAATATGATATGTATATCTCATACCTCGGCAAGGTATGAGATGGCTTAGCTGATTGGGCAGAGATCAGACTCCATGTTTACATGGTGGTTCTTGTCGGTTAATAAAAGAACCTCCCATGATGAACTTAATGAATGATGATGAAAGTATGAGTTTTTTAAGGGGTCTATTTACTGATTTATTTTATATCCTTGATTTCTTTTATACTACGTCTTTATCTTAGCTGCCCTTTTATATTGTCCAACTATGTTATATTTCTTTCAACCGATTTACATACAGTACGATCCTATGAACTTATGTCCCTTTGGCCAGGGGCACTGCGTTCTTTTATAATGCAGATTCAGGTACTCCTACTGATGATCGAGTAGCTCGCTAGGATTCCACTTCATTCAGCTGTTGGTGAGTCCCACTTGTTTTGGGCTTAGCCTTTTATCTATAATTATTAGGTATTGATTTAGAGGTATGCTGGGTGCCTTATATCGGTAAATAATTAATCCAGTACATTAGAGGCTTCATAGATTTTTTCTCATGTTATGTAAACTTGGGAAGTCTTCTCTTTAAATTGAGTATTTTGATATTTAAAGTTTAAGTTTAACTATTTTCCACTTATTATTAGAAGCATGCTCATGATATACATCATGAATATGGTTCGCTCGAGTCAGCAATGGCTTTGAGTGCCGGTCACACCTAGGCCCTGAGTCGGGGTGTGCCACCATAACTCAAAGCTATCTAGTATGGTATGCAGTGCCCTAACTACCTCATCTATCTCGGCCTTCACCTAGGGCTTTAACTACTCTATCATAACATTGACCTTCTTCTCCGTAATGGTCAGCTTCTTGGCCATCTTCTATAGGAAATATTGAGGAACCAATAAATACCCAATTGGAATCTACCCTGGAGTGGTCGGTGGTGGAGTAGTTGATGTGCTAGGCGCGGATGTTGTGTTTCCAACCCTCAAATTTGGCATCTCCTTGCTCTACTCAACTCTGGTGGGGGAATCCACATGCTCGCCCCCGGCTAGCCTTGGTGTTGGCAGTGCAGACTGTACTCTAACACGACCTACAGAGTTTATCTCATCCCGGATGAGGCCAATGTCTGCTGTCCGAGTACCTCCAACTCGAGCATCGATATCCTTTATAGTCCAGAGACCGAAATCCATATATAGCCTGTACACCAGGCTCGGGAAGGGAATGGTAGTGCTCAATGCTAAGGCTCTATCCCGGATTTCTGCGGCTATGATCCAAGGGATGTTGATTGCATATCCATACATAATACTTGTCACCAACCCTTCTCTATCTACACTCAGTGTGTTATCATTTGCTATAGGTGCAACCTGTGTCAGACTTGTGTCTAGCAGGACTTTGCAATAAAGTTGAGCAAAGCTTTTATGACCTGCCGTCCACTAGTCACCTAATCTTCCTCCTCCTTGTCCTAGCAATGACACTAGCCAACCACTTTACATGCCGCTTCTGGTCATCTACGATCAACTGTTTGACCTTTTTCAAGGCCTATATTATGTGGTCAAACTCGGCAGTGGTGGATGGAGCCTGATAATCTGGATCGTATAGCATTTGGGAAATGATCCTCTTTGATATATCCATAGATCGCCCCCGAACTATGACACTCTCTAGTCTGGGCTAATCTTTAACTTTCTGTCTGGCTGGGGTCTGATGCTCTATGATATCCAAGTAATTGGCATAGAACTCACTGACCATGTCAGCACTAAAGCTGTCAGGGGTCCTTTCTATTTAGTTGAAGTCATACAACTCAAATATCCTCCCCATCTCCTCGACCTCATTCAATGCCATGGTCATGATCCAACACTCCTCTTGAATACTCTTCTTGGGGTTCATCCTTGATGTTAGGGAGAGGCCCTGCTCATATATCTCTCGAGCACCTGGCACACCTCATCTGATTGTACAGCTCTCTAGGGGTAGGGTCGACTCATCATGTTCCTCCTGCGTTCCCCCCCTCAGATTGGGCTTCACTTGAACCCTCTTTAGATTGGGCATCATCTGAGCCCTCTTATGCATTTGAGCCACTTTCGGACTCATCATACTAGGCATCATCTCCCTCTTCGGACTGGGGAGCTGATACTGGAGTGGATGGGGTAACCATGACTTGGGACTTTGCCTGTGCCCTAGTGGTTCGTGGCTCCTTGGTTTCATCAATATCAACATCATACTCTTCCACTGAACCACTAGGAGAATCTACCTTCTGCTCAGATGCAGAGGCCTCATCCCTCAATGCCCTTTGAGCTGCTATCTAATCTTGGGCCTTTTTGTCCTCTGCTTGTTTTCTTGATTTCCCTTTGTGTGCCATTGTACCTGTGGAGGAAAGATTAGTACATATTATTCAAGCATGTGTAAGCAAAAACACTACCTGCAGTTTCTTACTATGACTCATCAGTACAAGTCGTACCAAGATGGTATGGTTCTTACTGTGAGTCATGCTATACAGTTTCACAGGTATGTCCCCTTTGTACGAGTCATACCAAGATGGTACGATTCGTACTAGGGTTCGTAGTATTGGACTCTGAGAATTTTGACTTCTGATGTTTTGGTACCACTCAATATTATGACCCCTGATAGGGTCCTACGCGTCATACCATGGATCGTGCCTTTTGGTTTTGTATGTGGCCCATTTTTGGTTCTCCGGTACGATTACTAGGTATGACTCGTGGTGAGATACCATAATTCGTACCAAGTCTGGTACCTCTACATTCAGATTAAGTGTTCATGGGACAGTCCCAATTGACCATCCTATGAGTCACCGTGAGATACCATAAGTCGTAGGATGGCTCGTGAAGTTTGTCCTCCCCCTGTGCATTACCAGTTACACTACCAAACATTTGTGGGGTGATCACTCAGACTTTATCACCCCAAAATTTCAAGAATACACAAAATTCCAATTACCCACACAACTCCCACAGTGTATTTCCCCCATTAACATACGTCCCACAATCATTATAAATCCATAGAGCATTTTCCTTCCATAAACCCATCATACAACATAACAAATAGCCTCCTGATCATATTCTTCCACTCATTCTCATGAGTGGAGGATCTAGTATTAATATTCGGCTACTACTAGCAAGAAGAGGTGATGACAAATTTCAACTTACTTGCCAATTTCTTGAATAACACTTCTTTGCTTAGGGTTTGGAGTAGCAATTCAACTCAATGAGGAAATGTTATTGCCAAAATGCGTGCTCAAATAGAAAGAAAGTGTGTTACGAGTGAGGGGAGGAAATCTTGCCTTTATGCCCATAAAATTTGGACCAAAATTCGTGTTTTAAATATGTTGGGCAGATTTAAAAAAATTTAGGCCGAGTTGGGTCAAGTGGGTTATTTCACTTAACTACTTCTCACGACTCGTACCATGAGTCGTAGGTCATACCTACGACTTGAGATTCAGAGGACTTACCTAGGAACCTATGAATGCATGGTACGATTCGTACCAAGGTGGCATGACTCGTACGATGACTCGTGGGTTGTTGTTTCTACCAATTGACATTTGTGGGAATTTACCACGACAGTGGGTACTATGACTCGTACCACAGAGGTAAGATTCATAATGACCAACTGTGGCGTGAACTCCTGCATTCATTTTAGGCTCTGTTCCTTATTACGACTGGGACTACGAGCCATAGTAACTTTATACAGTTTGTATTAAGGCTTGTAGTCTAGACCTGTACTTCAATTTTCATCTTTTGGTCCTTATTTCTTGCACATTGCAACATTTATGAGTCAAGATACTTGGGTTACCTCTCAAGAAGAACCTGATTTAACATCGCGACAATATGAATATAGTTTGGTTACTCAAGATTCACCAACTACCTCATGGGTTTCCTCCCATGCAACGCCTGATTTAACGTCGCAACACGACTTCGGTTTCTTGACTACTCAGAATTCGTGAAGAAACTCCAAATCCACATCAATTGCTGAAATCACTCTGAATTCACTTGGCTCTTCATTGACCTATAGACGTTTAAAGTGACTTCTTCCTCGTTTAACCTGAACTTCAAATGTCCGGCTTCAACATCCACTAAGGCACACCTAGTGACAAGGAATGGACGCCCCAAAGTGGATTAGTTACCCTATTATTTCTTGGTATAAAATAATACACCCTATAGTGTCTAAGTAATTCATGTATTAGGTTGAATTGAGTAATTAAATAATGTATTGGCTGGACTAGATTTTAATTCAAGGACTATTCTAATTAGTGCAACCTATCAAACGACCCCTTAGAGTTGATTAGGACATGGAGAGCCTTGGTTATGGCTACACCCTATGTTTTTCAACAAAAAAGATGTAGATACCTTGGGTTTTCTCAAACCCTAAAGCCACAATCACCAAACAACCAGCAAGCTTGAGGAAAGGTTAAACTATTTCTAGATCTAACCCTTTAATGGAGTATGAATCTGGATTTTTACTATCTCTAGCTCTAACCCGTACATAAAACACTCCAATTCCCCATTATTTAATCCTTACCCAACCCTACTTCCCTCTTTCAAGCAAAAATAAGATTAGAAAGCTAAATCAATATTTACATCAATTCCAAATGTTGGCATAGGCCATTACAGCTCAAGTTAACCAGCAGGTGGTTGCACCTATAAACCTAAATGGGAGTGCTACAGTAGCTAGGGTGCGAGACTTCACTAGGATGAACCTACCGGAGTTTTATAGATCTAACATGGATGAGAATCCACCGGAGTTCATTGATGATATCTATAAGATTACTCAGATTATGAGGATTATCAAAGAGGAGCAATTAGAAGACTATGGAGTGGTTAAGTCATTCACAACGAGCATNAGATTATGAGGATTATCAAAGAGGAGAGTGCAGACTTGGCCTCCTATCAGCTGAAGGGGTAGCTCATATATGGTGTACAGGCAGTGGAAGGAAGGTTGTAGGGAAGGTGCAACTCCTGTTGATTGAGATGAGTTTGTAACAGCTTTCTTGGATAGGTTCTTCCCTTGGGAGATGAAGAAAGCAAATGTTGTAGAGTTTATCAACCTGAAGCAGAATAATATGACGGTTTAAGAGTATGCCTTGAAGTTCACTCAGCTGTCCATGTATGCTTCAACGATGGTTGTTGAGCCGAGGGCTCATATGAAAAAGTTCGTATCGGGAGTCTCAGACTTAGTGGTCAGGGAGTGTAGGACCTCTATGCTTATTAGTGACATGGATATCTCTCGACTCATGATTCATGCCTAGCAGATTGAGGAAGAGAAGTTGAAACAGAAGGATATGGAGACCAAGAGGGCTAGGACAGGGAACTTCGAGTACTCTCAATAGAGGAAATAGTCCCATTAGAGGTCATTAGCCCTAGCCAAATCATTAGCTAGTGTTCCATCCAGGAGTAGAGGTGATTAGATTAGTAGAGCACCAGAACCTAAGACTTAGGAAAGCATGACTGGAGGGCGCTGTCACTACCTGAACATAGGTCTGTATCAAGACATGGGACAAAGAACCCCGAGAGGCTCCAAGTCGACCCATGGCATGAACATAACATCTAACTCATTTGATATAATGGATGATCAACGTGAATAACATAGCGTTAGTATAAACATAACACAACATCTGAGTATATATATAAGTCTGAAACTGAATACAAACTATGTCCGAAAAGCCTCTAATGCTGATGAGGTTATGGGACAAGACCCCAACTAACTCACTATAGTCTAAAGACTGAAATACAAAATACAACTGATAAGAAGGGCCCTCTCAAGATGAGAACTCACCAACTGGAGACTGAGAAGTGCTAACTCCGAAAGTCTGACTAGCGGTGAGACTGAGGTTGATATCGGAGCCTGTATTATAAAATGATACAACATAGAGTATGCGGTCTGTACTTGGAATGTACTGAGTATGCAAGGTAAGTAAAATGGACAATTAAAATACATAAGAGTTGATAAGAGAGGAAAACATGATAATAACGTAAATATCATAATGTAAACATAAGAGCTCAAAGTTTTCAAAACATTCGTAAATCAATCATAATCATAAGAGAAAAGCTTTATCAATCATGACTTGAGCCAAACTACATAATTATAACCATGCATAAATCTTGAGGAACAATGGAAGATTCTTATAACCGACATACCCCATATGAGCACACATAGAGCCCGACCTGTAAACCCCTAGTCGGGAGGGTGTTCGTACCGTGCCAATGGTAGAACCATGAAAATAGGCATGATATCACTCATGAAAGTCCCATTCAGGAAAAAAGGGACAGTCGCAAGAAAGGTCCCATCATGGCTACGTTGGCACATAGTTCTAAGACTCGAGGTATACTTGGACCCCGGGTCTACTCGGTGTTAAATACTACTCTCAAAACATATATAGTTATCATATAATAATAGGGAAAACATACGTGAGATTCATGGGATAGTTAAATAATAATAATCAAAATTATGCTTGAAATACGTGAACTAGCCATTGAGTCGGCCATAATCATAGATTCATAAATCATGAAATTCATGCATACTTTTAGAACTTGTATATACTTGATATTTCTTAAATCCATGATAAGTACTTGATAGAAATCATGTCATAAAGCATAAATCATAATTGGGCTAATTTAGATCTAGATCATAATGAAATCATAACTTAACTTTTCATAAAACATGCATAATTGGGAATAATTGGATTTAAACTCAAATCTATAAAGTTATATTCAAAATAGTCATAAAATCTGCTCATAGATCATAAAACATAATTTAATACATGAAGGAGATTGAACCATTGATATATCATATAGATATTCACAAGAATTGGCATAAACTCATGGATTATGAAACTTGACTTATTGAATTGAAATCCATGGAATTTTAGAAGAATTTAGGGAATGAGAGTAAAAGGAACTCTCATTCATAGCCTCACATTCCTGGGTAAGTTGATTTCACTCTATTCCTTGAACACCCCAAAGGAAATTGAAGTAGAATTGATGGATTTTAGCCTTGATCACCCCTAAGGACCTTCTAGTCTTGCATGCATGGAATTGTAAGGCTTAGGATAGGTTTAGCTCTCTTAAAACCCTTCTAAATGAGCTTAAAATTACATAGCTTAGGCCTTAGGAACTTAGGAATTATGGAAAAATCCTTAATAAACTTGCAGGAAAAAACAGACTGCCAGTCCCAACGAGGGACTGGACGAGTCATGCCCCTGACCATGACTCGTGGTTACCTCTTGTCATAAACACTCCAAATTTTCTTCTGGGAGTCACCACGGGGGACACCACGACTCGTGGTGTACCTGACGAGTTGTTGTGATAACCCGTTAGATGAACTGCCAATTTTTCTTCTTCCTACATATCATCCTTAATCACGACTGACATGACGAGTCGTGATGCTAACCGACTCGTGGTCATATCTGTGGTCGCCCAAAAAACAAAATTGCCAACAAAGTCCCAGCCTTTTCCCACGGGTCACTTAACTACTCATGGGGTTCCTGATGGGTCACTGGACAACTCATCCTATGACCTGGTGCAGAAATTCCTGTTTTCTCCGTTTCAACTCCCGGGTCTGATTTTAGGGCTTTTGGGGTATAATAATATCTCCCCCTTGGGAATATTCGTCCTCGAATATTGAACATCATACTAAAAAGTGGAGAAATGCAATCATCATACTCAAATACTGAACATATATGTTGGAAATTGACGGAGTGACTGACTCCAATTTGAACTACATAACTGAACTAAATTCCTGAACCACACATGCATCCATTTACATGAAAGAAACTAAGGTACATGAGCTGAACATGAAACTGAATAGAGTATTAAGGAGGAAACCGATACCTCAAGCTGAAACCGAGCCGGAAGGGAATAGATGCGGATATTTAGCCAACATATCTGCTTTGGCTTTCCATGTAGCTCCCTCAACATGCTGATTCCTCCATAAAACTTTGACTGATGCTACTTCTTTATTTCTTAACTTACGAACCTGACAATCCAGTATCTCCACTGGAAACTCTTCATAAGTAAGGTTGTCTTTCACACCGACACTGTCCACTAGGAAAACTAGAGCTAGATCACCCAAACACTTTTTTAAGAGTGATACATGGAAAACTGGATGAAATGAAGCTAATTCTGAGAGCAACTCCAACTCATATGCTACCTTACCAACCCGTTTCACAATCTGATACAGGCTAGCATTACGGAGATTGAGTTTCCATTTCTTTTCGAACCTCATCACTCCCTTTATGGGAGATACCTTCAAAAACACCTAATCATCAACTTCGAAGTCAAGCTCCCTCCTCCTCACATCTGTATAGGACTTTTGGAGAATCTGAGCTATTTTCAACCTGTCTCTTATAAGCTAAACTTTCTCCATAGCTTTATGGATTGAATCCGGTCCTATCATCGCAACTTCACCAACTTCAAACCAACTAATAGGCGATCTACATCTCCGCCCATAGAGAGCCTAAAATGGAGCCATCTAAATGCTGGAATGGTAGCTGTTGTTATATGCAAACTCAATGAGAGGCAAATGATCATCCCAACTACCCTTGAAATCAATCACATGTGCTCTCAGTATGTCCTCGAGAGTCTGAATAGTCTGCTCCACCTAACCATCTGTTTGCGGGTGAAATGCTACTAAGCTTGACCTGAGTACCAAGTCCCTTTAGAAACGATCTCCAAAACTGGGAGGTAAACTGAGTACCTCTATTTGATATGATGGACAAAGGCACTCCATGCAACCGAACTAACTCCTGAATATATTATAATTTAGCATAATCCTCCACTGAATCGGTAGTTTTGATTGGTAGAAAATGAGCTTCTTTGGTCAATCTGTCCATAACCACCCAAATGGAGTCATACTGTAGACGTGTGCGAGGCAACCCTGTGATGAAGTCCATATTGATTTCCTCCCACTTTCAGGTAGGAATGCTAATGTATTGAAGTACACCTCGTTGTCTCTGGTGCTCAACCTTCACTTGCTGACAATTCAGACACTTAGCCACAAACTCCGTTATGTCCTTCCTCATGCCATTCCACCAATAGACTTCCCGTAGGTCACGGTACATCTTGGTGACACCTAGATATATGGAGTATCTAGAACCATGAGCCTCGTGCAACATCCAATCTCTCAAATCATCAACATTCAGGATATAGAAATGACCCAAATATCAAAGCATACCATCTCCCCCTTTGGAGAAGACCTCTATCTTCTGATTCTGAATGACTTCCCTCAACTTCACTAAAATAGGATCCTCGTCTTGTCTAGATTTTACATCAGTCACCAAGGACGATTCTGATCTGTTCTGAACAATGACACCACCATCGGTCGAGTCAATCAAATGAACTCCTAACCGTGCAAGCCGATACACATCCTTCACCAGCTCCTTCCTCCCCTCATCTACATGGGACATACTCTCCATAGAAAGCCTACTAAGAGCGCCTACTACCATATTAGGCTAGCCCGAATGGTAAAGGACACTCATATCATGATCCTTAAGTATCTCCAACCACCTCCTTTGACGTAGATTTAGATCCTTCTGGGTAAATATATATTGTAGGCTTTTGTGGTCCGTAAACACATCTACATGGACTCCGTACAAATAGTGTCTCCAAATCTTCAAGGTAAATACTACCGCTGCCAATTCAAGATCATGAGTCGGGTAATTCTTTTCATGGACCTTCAGCTGCCTAAAAGAATATTCTATAACCTTACCATGATGCATCAATACACAACCAAGGCTGATCCTCGAAGCATCAGAATACACCACAAACCTATCGGCACCCTCAGGTAGGGTTAACACAAGTGCTGATGTGAGTCGAGTCTTCAACTATTGGAAGCTCTTATCACAAGCCTCCAACCATTGAAACTTCACCTTCTTCTAGATCAATTTGGTAAATGGTGCTGCAATTGATGAAAACCCCTCAACAGACCTTCGATAGTAACCAGATAAACCCAAGAAACTCCTAATATCCGAAGGATTTACCGGTCTAGACCAATTCTTCACCGCTTCTATCTTTTGAGAGTCTACCTATACACCCTCACTCGACACCACATTAACTAAAAACAACACTGAGTTCAACCAAAAATCGCATTTACTTAATTTAGCATACAACTAGTGATCCTTGAGAGTCTGTAGCACCACCCTCAGATGAGCGACATGCTCCTCCTTACTCCGAGAGTATATCAGGATGTCATTTATGAACACAATCATGAACATATCCAAGTATGGCTTGAAAACCCTGTTAATCAAATTCATAAAAGCTACAGGAGCATTTGTTAGTCCAAAAGACATAACTACAAACTCATAGTGACCATACCGAGTCCTGAAGGCTGTCTTCAGGATGTCACTCTCCTGAATCCTGAGCTGATGGTATTTGGATTTGAGATCTATCTTTGAAAAGCACTTAGCACCCTGAATCTGGTTAAACAAATCATCAATCCCAGGGAGAGGATACCTATTATGGATGGAGACCTTGTTCAATTGCCGATAATTAATGCATATATGAAGAGAACCATCTTTCTTGCGGACAAAGAGAACTGGTGCACCCCATGGGGAATTACTAGGTCTGATGAAAGCCATATCTAAAAGGTCTTTCAACTACTCCTTCAACTCCTTTAACTTGGCTGGGGCCATTCTGTAAGGATGAATGCATATAGCCTGTGTATCGGGAAGAAGGTCAATACCAAAATTAATCTCCCGCTCGGGAGGGATTCCTGGTAAATCATCTAGGAAGATTTCTGGATACTCACGTACTATTGAAATTGACCGGATAATCGGGGTCTCGGATATAGCATCCTTAACCCTAACTAGATCGTACACGTAACCCTTGGAAATCATCTTTCTGGCTTTAAGGTAGGAAATGAAACAACCTACAGGCATAGCTGAACTACCCTTCCACTCTAAGACTGGTTCACCCAAAAATCTGAACTCTATGCCACGGGTTCTATAATTGACTAAGGAATAGCATGCAAATAGCCAGTCCATGCCGAGAATAACATCATAATCGGTCTTGGCTAACTCTACTAAATCTGCTAAGGTGAATTTCTAAAGGACTGTGATGGGGAAATTTATATACACCCGTCTAACTATAAGTGAATCACCAACTGGAATAGAGACTGAGAAGGGTTCTGATAAGATTTCGGTACTGACTCTGAAGCTACTAGCAACAAAGGGCATCACAAAAGACAAAGTAGCCCCTGGATCTAACAATGCATAAACATTAAGGTGAAATACTCGCAATGTACCAGTGACTACATCCGGGGAGACCTCTTGCTCCTTATAGGATGCTAGGGCATAAAATCTATTTTGGCACTGTCTGCCACCTGTACTAGTAGATTCCCCCCGCTGAGCTGGGCGTACAGGTGGAGCTGTTGAACAAGAAGCTGGGCCTCGACCCCTATCATGACCCTTTCTGGCTGCTAGGCAATCCCTAAGAATGTGTTCGGGCTTCCCGTACCCGAAGCAAGCACCTGTACCCACCAAACACTGACCTGTGTGTCTCCGACCACCTCTGCTACACTCTAGAGGACAGAACTCTGTGGGTCTGCTACTCTAACCTCTCGAGCCTGATGCTCATCCCCTTTGATCGTGCCTGGACCTGGATGGAATACTCATAGTCAAGGCCTTAGGGATGAAGATTTCTAGTAGGACTGCTGAAGGTGCCCACTAGGTCTCTATTGGGAGAATCCAAAGCTTTCTATCTTGGCCCTCTTGGCCTCTCACTCCCTTTCATCCATTTGTACCGCCTCCATCTGCCGGGCGTACAGGACTATTCGAGCAAGGTCAATTTCATGGTGAAGCATTGCGGTCCAATAATCCTTGACTAGGTAGTCTGCTACCCTATGTACGAACCGGCTCACTCGAGCTCTCTAATCTGCAACCATCTCAGGTGCATACTTGGATAGACGAGTGAACTCCAAGGAATACTCCTGAACTGTCATCTTCCCTTGCTTTAGATTCACGAACTCGACTGCTCTGATCTCCCGAGGGAAGAATTGATCCAAAGAAGTGGCATGAAACTCATCCCACTTGATAGGGCCTATCCTAATTTCCCTACTATCCTTCCACTGCTTGAACCAAATGTACACGACCCCCTTCAACTGGTACGAGACTAAATCGGCACACTCCTCCCCAGTTACCCCTATAATATGGGTGATCTTCTAAACCTCCTCAATGAACTCATGTGGATCCTCATCCACCTTCGATCCAAGAAATTCGGTGTCACGCCCCGCCCTGGGGGTATGACTGGCACCTGGTGCCCTAGTAGGACCTGGACTGCTATCTGGTGGGCCTAGACACATCTGGTGCCTGGCTAGCTC